>ONZH01030421.1:0-150992 GCA_900303285.1 Rhinella marina | reverse complement strand
TCACATCCAGACATACTGTGTGCTGTGTGTGTGTTATGTCACATCCCAGACATCTGTGTGCACTGTGTGTGTGTTTACATGTCACATCCCAGAATACCTGTATTACATGTGCATGTGGTCTGATTACATTCACATCCCAGATATACTGTTTTCACTGTGTGTCTACATGTCACATCCCAGATATCCTTTGTGCATGTGTGTTGTTTACATGTCACATCCAGAAAGCTGTGCCACTTGTGTCTGTATTACATGTCACATCCGACATCTGTGCCTGTGGTGTATTACATGTCACACATGACATACCGTGTGCACGTGTGTATTACATGTCACATCCAGACATACCTGTGTGTACTGTGTGTCTGTATTACATGTCACATCCCGACATACCTGTGTGCACTGTGTGTGTGTATTCATGTCAATCCCACACACACCTGTGTGCCTGTGTGTTGTATTACATGTCACATCCAGACACTGTGTGCATGTGTGTGTGATTACATGTCACATCCCAGACATACCTGTGTACACTGTGTGTCTGTATTACATGTCACATCCCAGACATACCTGTGTGCACTGTGTGTGTATTACATGTCACATCCCAGACATACCTGTGTGCACTGTGTGTCTGTATTACATGCACATCCCAGACATACCTGTGTGCACTGTGTGTCTGTATTACATGTCAC
This sequence comes from Rhinella marina, assembly GCA_900303285.1. Taxonomy (NCBI): domain Eukaryota; kingdom Metazoa; phylum Chordata; class Amphibia; order Anura; family Bufonidae; genus Rhinella; species Rhinella marina. The sequence goes on along the minus strand of ONZH01030421.1, from coordinate 150,309 downwards.
ATCCCAGAATACCTGTGTGCACTGTGTGTGTAATTACATGTCACATCCCAGACATACTGTGCACTGTGTGTCTGTACATTACACCTGTGTGCACTGTGTGTCTGTATTACATGTCACATCCAGACATACCTGTGTGCACTGTGTGTGTATTACATGTCACATCCAGACATACCTGTGTGCACTCCTGGTGTGTGTGTGTGTATTACATGTCAATCCCAGACATACCTGTGTGCACTGTGTGTCTGTATTAATGTCACATCCCAGACATACATGTTGCACTGTGTGTCTGTATTACATGTTCACATCCCAGACATACCTTGTTGCACTGTGTGTCTGTATTACATGCACAGACATACATGTGTGCACTGTGTGTCTGTATTACATGTCACATCCCAGACATACCTGTGTGCAGCTGTGTGTGTGTATTACATGTCACATCCCAGACATACCTGTGTGCACTGTGTCTGTATTATGTCACATCCCAGACATAACTGTGTGCACTGTGTGTCTGTATTACATGTCACATCCCAGACATACCTGGTGCACTGTGTGTCTGTATTACAATGTCACATCACAGACATACCTGTGTGCACTGTGTGTCTGTATTACATGTCACATCCCAGACATACCTATGTGCACTGTGTGTGTGTATTACATGTCACATCCCAGACATACTGTGTGCACTGTGTGTCTGTATTACATGTCACATCCAGACATCCTGTGTGCACTGTGTGTCTGATTACATGTCACATCCAGATATACCTGTGTGCACTATGTGTCTGTATTACATGTCACATCCCAGACATACCTGTGTGCACTGTGTGTCTGTATTACATGTCACATCTCAGACATACCTGTGTGCACTGTGTTGTATTACATGTCACATCCCAGACACTTTGTGCACTGTGTGTGCTGCACTGTGTCTGTATTACATGTCACATCCCACATACATGTGTGTGTGGTACATCCCAGATACCTGTGTGCACTGTGTGTCTGTATTACATGTCACATCCCAGACATACCTTGTGCACTGTGTGTCTGTATTACATCCCCAGAAATACCTGTGTGCACTGTGTGTCTGTATTACATGTCACATCCAGACATACCTGTGTGCACTGTGTGTATTACATGTCACATCCCAGACATACCTGTTGTGCACTGTGTGTATTACATGTCACATCCCAGACATACCTGTGTGCACTGTGTGTGTCTGTATTACATGTCACATCCCAGACATCTGTGTGCACTGTGTGTCTGTATTACATGTCACATCCCAGACATACTGTGTGCGCTGTGTGTCTGTATTACATGTCACATCCAGACATACCTGTGTGCGCTGTGTGTCTGTATTACATGTCACATCCCAGACATACCTGTGTGCACTGTGTGTGTATTACATGTCACATCCCATACCTGTGTGCGCTGTGTGTCTGTATTACATGTCAACAGACATACTGTGTGCACTGTGTGTGTATTAATGTACATCCCAGACATACCGTGTGCACGTGTGTCTGTATTACTGTCACATCCCAGACATACCTGTGTGCACTGTGTGTGTATTACACGTGTGTGTGTCTGTATTACATGTCACATCCCATACCTGTGTGCACTGTGTGGTCTGTATTACATGTCACATCCCAGATATACCTGTGTGCACTTGTGTCTGTATTATTACATCATATCACATCCCAGAATACCTGTGTGCACTGTGTGTCGTATTACATGTCACATCAAATACCTGTTGTGCACGTGTGTGTGTATTACATGACATCCCAGACATACCTTTGTGCACTGTGTGTATTACATGTCACATCCAGACATACATATCTGTGTGCACTGTGTGTCTGTATTACATGTCACATCCCAGACATATCTGTGTGCACTGTGTGTCTGTATTACATGTCACATCCCAGACATACCTGTGTGCGCTGTGTGTCTGTATTACATGTCACATCCCAGACATACCTGTGTGCACTGTGTGTCTGTATTACATGTCACATCCCAGACATACCTGTGTGCACTGTGTGTGTATTACATGTCACATCCCAGACATACCTGTGTGCGCTGTGTGTCTTATTACATGTCACATCCCAGACATACCTGTGTGCACTGTGTGTGTATACATGTCACATCCCAGACATACCTGTGTTCACAGTGTGTCTGTATTACATGTCACATCCCAGACATACCTGTGTGCACTGTGTGTCTGTATTACATGTCACATCCCAGACATACCTGTGTGCACTGTGTGTCTGTATTACATGTCACATCCCAGACATACCTGTGTGGCACTGTGTGTGTGTATTACATGTCACATCCCAGACATACCTGTGTGCACTGTGTGTCTGTATTACATGTCACATCCGGACATACATGTGTGCACTGTGTGTCTGTATTACATGTCACATCCCAGGACATACCTGTGTGCACTGTGTGTCTGTATTACATGTCACATCCCAGACATACCTGTGTGCACTGTGTGTCTATATTACATGTCACATCCCAGACATACCTGTGTGCACTGTGTGTGTGTATTACATGTCACACCCCATACATATCTGTGTGCACTGTGTGTCTGTATTACATGTACATCCCAGACATACCTGTGTGCACTGTGTGTGTGTATTACATGTCACATCCCAGACATACCTGTGTGCACTGTGTGTGTATTACATGTCACATCCCAGACATACCTGTGTGCACTGTGTGTGTGTATTACATGTCACATCCCAGACATACCTGTGTGCACTGTGTGTGTGTATTACATGTCACATCCCAGACATACCTGTGTGCACTGTGTGTCTGTATTACATGTCACATCCCAGACATACCTCTGTGCGCTGTGTGTCTGTATTACATATCACATCCCAGACATACCAGTGTGCACTGTGTGTCTGTATTACATGTCACATCCCAGACATACCTGTGTGCACTGTGTGTCTGTATTACATGCCACATCTCAGACATACCTGTGTGCACTGTGTGTCTGTATTACATGTCACATCCCAGACATACCTGTGTGCACTGTGTGTGTGTATTACATGTCACATCCCAGACATACCTGTGTGCACTGTGTGTCTGGATTACATGTCACATCCCAGACATCCTGTGTGCACTGTGTGGTCTGTATTACATGTCACATCCCAGACATACCTGTGTGCACTGTGTGTCTGGATTACATGTCACATCCCAGACATACCTGTGTGCACTGTTTGTGTGTATTACATGTCACATCCCAGACATACATGTGTGCGCTGTGTGTCTGTATTACATATCACATCCCAGACATACCTGTGTGCACTGTGTGTGTATTACATGTCACATCCCAGACATACCTGTGTGCACTGTGTCTGTATTACATGTCACATCCCAGACATACCTGTGTGCACTGTGTGTCTGTATTACATGTCACATCCCAGACATACCTGTGTGCACTGTGTGTCTGTATTACATGTCACATCCCTGACATACCTGTGTGCACTGTGTTTCTATATGACATGTCCAGAAAAAGCACTTTTATTCTGCAGGAAAACAGCTCCCAAGGGCCCGGCTGAAAGTGAAACTAAAAACAGCTTTCTCTCCCGACTCGATTTCTAACAGCTATATCTTCTGATATACTGGATATAATGCTGTAATTTTGGTATCATTTTAAAGCATGGAATGCCAGCTTTTAAAGAAGGTCAGACCCTTTTTCTATCTGCTACCAATCCCAAAATATGAGCAGCTAAAGCAGCCCCTCCCTCTTCAGTCTGGTTTGCTTTGAGCACTTGCAGCAGCAGAGCCGGGCACTTGGGAGCTGTTTTCTAGCAGAATAAAAGTGCTTTTTCTGGACATGTAATACAGACACACAGTGCACACAGGTATGTCTGGGATGTGACATGTAATACAGACAACAGTGCACACAGGTATGTCTGGGATGTGACATGTAATACAGACACAGTGCACACAGGTATGTCTGGGATGTGACATGTAATACACACACAGTGCACACAGGTATGTCTGGGATGTGACATGTATAGCAGGCACAGTAGTGCAGACCACAGGTATGTCTGGATGTGACATGTAATACAGACACACAGTACACACAGGTATGTCTGGGATGTGACATGTAATACAGACACACACAGTACACACAGGTATGTCTGGGATGTGACATGTAATACACACACAGTGCACATAGGTATGTCTGGGATGTGACATGTAATACAGGCACAAAGTGCACACAGGTATGTCTGGGATGTGACATGTAATACACACACAGGTATGTCTGGGATGTGACATGTAATACACACACAGTACACACAGGTATGTCTGGGATGTGACATGTAATACAGACACACACACAGTGCACACAGGTATGTCTGGGATGTGACATGTAATACACACACAGTGCACACAGGTATGTCTGGGATGTGACATGTAATACAGACACACAGTGCACACAGGTATGTCTGGAATATGACATGTAATACAGACACACAGTGCACACAGGTATGTCTGGGATGTGACATGTAATACAGACACACAGTGCACTCAGGTATGTCTGGGATCTGGGTCTGACCACTGGGACCCCCACAGAGCGGTAGAAGAAGGGATTTGAATGCAGCAGCAGTCAAGTTGTTTCCGTCATTCCCATAGAAATTGAATGGAATGAAAACCTGCACACTACACCGCCCCAACGTGTGCACCTGTTATTTGAGTCGCCCAGTCTCCGTCAGTGAGTCTCAGCAGTCAGACCTCCGCCGGCCTATCATTTACCTCATATCCGTTTTATAATTGTGGCTGGGATACCCCTTTATGTTGTTATTACCATTAGTAGGTCATGCGGCGTCTGTAGCTGTGGTCGATGGGGTTTAGGTGGACATTTACTGATGTGGTTGGTCTGGTGGTTGAATGTTTGTGGTTCAGAAACTCTTCTGCAATTATCACAATTAGGGGGGGGGAAGGGGGATTATTTGGTCTTTGTGTAAACTCTGAAAATAGTCCGTGTTGGCTCTCCACCCCGCCCAGGAACCTGGAGGTAAAATAACATAAGAGGTGGTTTCCTGTGGAATGAGAAACAGATGTGCGTCTAGATGTTCTCCACTGTATATACCTCAGAAAGAGCAGGTTCATGGGTGAGCAAAGACTTATTCTAGGGGCAGATCTTACTCTGTCAGGACGAAAAGTTACTAGTACTAGAAGGCCCTGAAGACAGGAATCTGGTTTTTTTTTTAGAGGTGCATTGTGGTGTTATCCGTGAAATGAACGGTAGTTTTATATGGAAACTATATAGCCGTATTATGTGTGAATTGTCACGAGCAGGTGTGCGCCCACTGGGTTCCAATGGATTTGTCTTAGGGCTAAACCTGGGAGTCTAAAGATGGATTTACACTGCCCGATAATCTGCCTGACTAAGGGCTCATGCACACAAATGTGTACTGGCTAGGCCCATGCTGGGTGCGTTCCGGCATGCATGGGTTCCGACCATAGGGCCACCGTATGCAGACTCAGATGCAGATGCAGTCACTTGAATAGGATGAGCATCCGTCATGCAGGGCGCACATGGCCAGTGCTTGTATATTGTAGACCTGCTGTTTGTGGACCTCAGTACAGGCACGGCCAGTCAACGGCATGAGCCCTAAATGTGACGTTGATCACCCAATAAATAAGCAAAGCTCTTGTTCATCGGGTGATCCTGTTATTCGTGCATCATTCCTGGGCAGCAGACCGTGTGGTCTAAACAGCGATCTGCCGCCCAGAAACAATGACTCCGTATGGGGAAGAGGGATCGCTACGGCTATAGCTTATCCTCATACTGTGGAGGTGATCACTGCATGACAAGCAGACGACTGTATGGAAGGAACATTGTACAGTCCCTGACAGAAGTTCTGTCACTTATCCATGTTGTGGAAACCAAAGCTTATAACCTGACTTAAAATTCATCCATTGGTTTTAGAAATGACTCATATGAAAGCTGAAACCCTCCCAAATGAGTTTTTTTTTTCAAAAATAAATTTGCTTCACTGCTAAAATATTGATTAGAGATGAGCGAGCACTAAAATGCTCGGGTGCTCGTTATTCGAGACAAACTTTTCCCGATGCTCGGGTGCTTGTTTCAAGTAACGAACCCCTTTGAAGTCAATGGGAGACTCGAGCATTTTTGCAGGGGACCAAGGCTCTGCCTAGGGAAGGCTGGGTGAAAACCTGGAAACCTCAGAAAATGATGGAAACACCACGGAAATGGACAGGAAACAGCAGGGGCAGCATGCATGGATGCCTCTGAGGCTGCCTAATCCCACCATTACCCCAAATTCTCAGGCAACAGCCTGGTGGTTACCCTCATGGCAATTGTGCTCACCCAGACCAAGAATGGCGAGGCACATGCCCATCACATGTTAGGGAAGCACCCAACTGGGTGCAAAGAAAAATTGTTTAGAGAGAGAGCCTGTAGGTGGACCTCCGGAAAAATTGTTTGGAGAGAGGGCCTGTAGGTGGACCTCCGGAAAAATTGTTTGAAGAGAGGGCCTGTAGGTGGACCTCCGGAAAAATTGTGGTAAAAGAGATCCAGTTGGACCTCTAAAAAATTGCATTTTTTGGGTCAGCGTTAGGCAAAGACGACAAGGAGGAGGAGGAGGAGGAGGAGGAGTAGAGAAGAGGAATCGGATACATAAGTAATGTTAATCTTTAGCTGCTTTCCCCCGGAGGAGATTTGAATTCCGGTGAAATCCAGGCTTTGTTCATTTTAATAAGCGTCAGCCTGTCAGCGCTGTCAGTTGACAGGCGTGTACGCTTATAGGTGATGATGCCACCAGCTGCACTGAATACCCGCTCTGACAGCACGCTAGCGGCAGGGCAGGCCAGCACCTCCAAGGCGTACAGCGCCAGTTCAGGCCACGTGTCCAGCTTTGAAACCCAGTAGTTGTATGGAGCAGAGTGATTGGGCCGGACGTTGGTATGGTCAGCTAGGTACTCCCTCACCATCTTTCTGTACAGCTCCCCCCTACTCTGCCTAGACTGGGGACAGGTGACAGTGTCTTGCTGGGGTGACATAAAACTGGCAAAGGCCTTGGAGAGTGTTCCCCTGCCAGTGCTGGACAAGCTGCCTGCTCGGCTCCTCTCCCCCGCTACTTGGCCCACAGAACCACGCCCTCTGCCGCTAGCGGCGTCAGATGGGAAGAATTGTTTCAGCTTGTGCACCAGGGCCTGTTGATATCTATTCACTCTCATACTCCTTTCCTCTGCAGGGATGAGAGTGGAAAGGTTCTGCTTGTACCGTGGGTCCAGGAGAGTGAACACCCAGTAATCGGTGTTTGAAAAAATGCTTCTAATGCGAGGGTCACGGGATAGGCAGCCTAACATGAAGTCTGCCATGTGCGCCAGAGTCCAAACACGTAAGAATTCCCTCTCCTCACTGGCCTGACTCTCCATTTCCTCCTCCTCCTCTTCCTCTTCAGCCCATACACGCTCAAGAGTTAAGAAGGACTGAGCACTGGTACCCTCTTCTGTCTCACCGACATTCTCCTCATCCTCATCCTCATCCCCCCCCTCCAATACGCGCTGAGAAACAGACCGGAGGGTGCTCTGGCTATCAAGCGACGTATCTTCCTCCACCGTCTCTTGTGACAAGCGCAAAGCATCCGACTTCATGCTGAGCAGTGAGTTTTTCACAGGCAAAGCAGCGGGATGGTGAGGCTGATAATGGCAGCATCGCCGCTGACCATCCGTGTTGACTCCTCAAAGTTGCTCAACACCTGGCAGATATCAGACAACCACGTCCACTCCTCATTGTAGACTTGAGGAATCTGACTGACCTCACTACCAGTTCTGGTGGAAGTTGACATCTGGCAGTCTACAATGGCTCTGCGCTGCTGGTAAACTCTGGATAACATGTTTAATGTCGAATTCCATCTCGTGGGCACGTCGCACAACAGTCGGTGAGCGGGCAGTTGTAGGCGGCGCTGCGCTGCCCTGAGAGTGGCAGCATCTGTGGTCGACTTGCGGAAATGCGCACAGATGCGGCGCACCTTGGTGAGCAAATCAGACAGATTGGGGTATGTCTTGAGGAACCGCTGAACTATGAGATTGAACACGTGGGCCAGGCATGGCACATGTGTCAGTCTGCCGAGTTGCAGAGCCGCCACCAGGTTACGCCCGTTGTCACACACAACCATGCCTGGCTTAAGGTTCAGTGGTGCCAGCCACAGATCGGTCTGCGCCGTGATGCCCTGTAACAGCTCTTGGGCGGTGTGCCTTTTGTCACCTAAGCTCAGCAGTTTGAGCACCGCCTGCTGGCGCTTACCCACGGCACTGCTGCTGCGCCTAGAGCTACCGACTGAAGGCGCCGTGCCCACGGATGGTAATTTGGAGGAGGAGGTGGAGGAGGAGGAGGGGTCGGAGGAGGAGGCATAGTACGTCTGAGAGACCGTGACCGAGGTAGGCCCCGCAATCCTCGGTGTGGGCAGTACATGAGCGGCCCCAGGGTCAGACTCGGTCCCAGCCTCCACCAAGTTAACCCAATGTGCCGTCAGTGATATATAGTGTCCCTGCCCAGCAGCACTTGTCCACGTGTCCGTGGTTAGGTGGACCTTCTCAGAAACAGCGTTGGTCAGGGCACGGATGATGTTCTGTGACACGTACTGGTGTAGGGCTGGGACGGCACATCGGGAAAAATAGTGGCGGTTGGGGACCGAATACCGAGGGGCAGCCACCGCCATGAGACTGCGAAAGGCCTCGGTCTCTACCAGCCTATAGGGCAGCATCTCCAGGCTCAGCAATTTGGAGATGTGGACGTTGAGGGCTTGGGCATGTGGGTGGATGGAACTGTATTTCCTCTTGCGCTCCAGCGTCTGCTGTAAAGACAGCTGAACGCTGCGCTGGGACACATTGGTGGACGCTGTGGAGGATCGTGGAGGCGAAGGTGTGGTTTTCCGGCGGGAGGCCTCGTGCCGGGGTCCTGGGCAGGGGGTTGACTAGCAGAGGCAGCGAGTGACACAGGGGAAGGAGCAGTGGTGGGACCCGCAGGAGGTGAACGGCCTTGGTTCCATTGAGTGGGGTGTTTAGCACTCATATGCCTGCGCATGCTGGTGGTGGTTAGGCTAGTAGTGGTGGCACCCCTGCTGATCCTGGTGTGGCACAGGTTGCACACCACAGTCCGTCGGCCATCCTCACTTTCTTTAAAGAACCTCTAGACTTGCGAACATCTTGGCCTCGCCACAGGAGCTTCACTACGTGAAACAGTTGCTGCTGATGCACCAGCTCTGGCCCTGCTTCTCCCTCTGGCCACACCACTACCTCTTACAACCTGTTCTGGTGCAGCACTCGCCTCCGCCTCAGAAGCACTGTCTTCACTCGGCTTATCAACCCAGCTTGGGTCAGTCACCTCGTCATCCTCCGATTCCTCAGTCTGCTCCCCCCTCGGACTTCCTGCCCTGACAACAACTTCACCACTGTCTGACAACCGTGTCTCCTCATCATCCAACACCTCTTTACACACTTCTTCCACTAAGTCAACAATGTCATCATCATCACCCACAGACTGTGACAGTTGGAAAACTTGGGCATCGGGAAAGAGGTCAGCAGCAACCTGAGAAGTGGTTTGTGACTCTGGGAAGGGTCCAGAAAACAGTTCCTGAGAGTATGCCGGATCGCATTCCAAATTTTCCTGGGAGGGGGCAGACTGGGGGGAAGGAGATTGAGGTGGAGGAGCCAGAGGAGTGCTCCCTTGGGTAACGTGGGTGGACTGCATGGAAGACTGACTGGTGGACAAATTACTTGAAGCATTGTCCGCAATCCACGACATCAGCTGTTCGCACTGTTGTGGTTTCAACAGTCCTCTACCACGTGTCCCTGTAAGTTGAGACATGAAGCTAGGGAGTGTAACTCTGCGGCGTTCCCCTGCTCCCTCATCAGCAGGTACTGTCTCACCCTGCCCAGAACCACGGCCTCTGCCCCCTGCAGTAATTGAATGCCCATGCCCTCGTCCTTGACCCTTAGCCCTGGGGTTCAACATTTTGTGTATATAAGTGTAGTATATGTACAAAAAAAAAATGGGCCTGTTGTACTGAAACCCACAAACTTGTTCAATCTGAACAAGTTAATATATAGGTGGATAGGTTAGAGCAAAATTACGTATCGTGCAGTATTGAGCAATTACACGGAAACTATTAGATTAGGCAGACTTGGTCTGCTTAATTGCAAACCAAACAAATGTCGCACAGAGATTTTTCTAATGTTGCTGTATCAGTGAGAGCAAAAGACCTTTTTTAATTATGTGACGTACAGAATGTGTCACCTGGACAGCAAATACGGATTGTGGTTTGTGGTGAGTGGACAGCTGAACTGTGACACACAGAATGGTTCCACACAGCTGTATGAAATGGATTTGTATCACTGAGATAAAACAACAAAAAAATGATTTTTTTTTATTTATTTTTTTTATATATATTTTTTTTTAACGTGACGTGCAGAAAATATCAGAGAGCAAACTCAGCCCCTGCTGACTGTGGCTATTTTGACTGCAACCCAGACAAATGTCGCACAGAGATTTTTCTAATGTAGCTGTATCAGTGAAAGCAAAAGACCGTATTTGATTACTGACGTACAGTATAGGTCACCTGGACAGAAAATACGGATTGTGGTTTGTGGTGAGTGGACAGCTGAACTGTGACACACAGAATGGTTCCACACAGCTGTATGAAATGGATTTGTATCACTGAGATAAAACAATAAAAAAAAAGTGTTTGGCTTGTGATTGGCTGAGTTTATAGGCGCCAAAAATTCAAAATGCGGGAGATGCCATTTCCTCGAGTACCGTAATGCTCGATCGAGCACCAAGCTCAGACGAGCATGCTCGATCATCTCTAATATTGATCATTTAATGAACACAGAAAGGTCAGATTTTGGCAAGACAAAAGTTTTGTCGCCTTGTCATATAATGCACCCTACTGTAGTTTACAGCCTCACCTGTGCTCACTAATTGATCGGTTAATTAGTGGGTGTGTATAGAAAGAACTCCAGCACCCCAGACCTTCACTTGAACTGCAACTTGACCTCTGACAACATGCCAAAAATCCACCCTGCGACCAAAGCCTTGATTATCAAGAGGCTGAAGACCAGATCCACTGCAGAGGTGGCTGGCACCTTTAATGTGTCTCAGCGTCAAGTACAAAGAAGAGACTGGAGATGTTTTTGACAAGCCCATGTCCGGCAGACCCCGCAAGACAACTGCTCAGGAGGAACGTTTGTTGGTTCGAAAATCAAAAGCCAGTCCCTCTTCCACTGCAGCAGAGCTCCAACAGGCCTGGTCACCTCAAGTCCCTGTGTCAACTAGAACAGTTTGTAGGATTCTGTCTTGAAATGGCCTCCATGGTCGAATCAGTGCCCAGAAGCCAGCACTAAACAAAAGGCAATTAAAAAACCGTGTGGTATTTGCCAAGGCCCACAGCCTGCTAAACGGATGGACGCTGGAAAAGTGGCAGAAGGTGGATTTCTCAGATGAATCTTCAGTTGAATTACACCACAGTCGCCGCAAATACTGCAGGAGACCTACTGGAGCCCGTATGGATCCAAGATACACCCAGAAAACAGTCAAGTTTGTTGGTGGAAAGATCATGGTCTAGGGTTACATTCAGTATCAGGTTGTGCGAAACATTTGCAAGGTGGAAGGCAATATCAATAGTCTAAAATATCAAGAAGTATTAGCTACCTCTTACATTCCCAATCATAAAATAAGTCAAATTTTGCAGCAGGATGGTGCTCCATCTCATACATCCATTTCTACATCAAAGTTCCTCAAGGCAAAGAAGATCAAGGTGCTCCAGGACTGGCCAGCCCAGTCATTAGACATGAACATCATTGAGCATGTTTGGGGTAGGATGAAAGAGGAAGCTTGGAAGACAAAACCAAAGAATCTTGATGAACTCTGGGAGGCATGTAAGACTGCATTCTTTGCTATTCCTGATGACAATAAATTGTATAAATCATTGTCGAAACGCATGGATGCAGTCCTTCAGGCTCATGGAAGCCACACAAAATATTAAATATGGCTCTAATAGCACCACAACTTCATTCACCAATGTTAGGAAACAAATCTTTGTATTTGAAGTGAATTATTTGTTTGATTTTCACGTTACTTTCTGTGGGCGACAAAACTTTTGTCTTGCCAAAATCTAACCTTTCTGTGTTCATTAAATGATGAATATTTCAGCAGTGAAGCAAATTTATTTTCGTAAAAAAAAACACCTCATTTGGGAGGGTTTCAGCTTTCATATGAGTCATTTCTAAAACCAATGGATGAATTTTAAGTCAGGTTATAAGCTTTGGTTTCCACAACATGGATAAGCAACAGAACTTCTGTCAGGGACAGTACATAGGAGCTTCTCAACTTGCCATAAGGGACTCCCTGGTATTCATCTAGTAACCCCTATGGACTTTGCTGGAGGGAAATGCTAATCCCAGGAGTAGACGGCAACAGATGACTTCACACTCAGCAGATAACACCACAATGCAATACCAAGGAAGAAGATGTGTTTAGACCAACAAAGGTCAAGGAAAGACAGGCCAGGGTCTGGTCTGTCAGAGTTCCGGCAACATGGTGGACAGATGGTAGATGAGGTCAGGAATAAAGACGGGTCAAGACAAGGGAACTCCGCCTTAAACGAATGGGAAAAACGTGATGTGAACCGAGCCTTACAGAGTGTTAAGGCTACGATTTCCTTTCACACACATACCATAGATGTAATGCATGCAGATAATACGGTATGTTCCCCTTGGAGAGAATGGGCTTAAGCCAGAGCTGGATCCATCCCCTTTTCTATAGGGTACATGGCATTCATTCAGCGGAGGAAGAGCACTGTTAGAAGTTCAGGGGAATATGAATGAGGGCAAGGAGGAGAAATCATCGTGGAATCAGGTGTCAAATGTCCGCCCACCCTGGGACTGTTTATCTGTGGAGCGTTTCTTTGTCTAGGTTAATTGAACATCAACCTTTACAATGTGCCCGTCATGTTTATTGTATGTTTATTGTGGCGGCATGGTCCCCCAAGGCTTCAAAGGGGAAAACATGTTGGTACACCTGGGGGCCGGGGGAGCTTTACTCTTCTGGAACTCTTTTCTCAAAGGATGTCACCTGCAGGCCAGTATACAGTCTGCACTTTATGTTGGGGATTATGGGGGTCATTTACAAACAGATATACGCCCCTTTTTGGCGTATATCAGTTGCAGATTGCGGAGCCAAGGTTATTTGTTAGTCTGCAGCATCCATAGTGTTCAAGATGGCAGCATGACATGATTTACCCTGGAGAGTGCCTCCCTGGACTCCTGCGCAGGTGTAGCGTTCAGTGCAGTCGCAGATACAGACGGAAGGGTCCCCTATATCCTGCTCTGTAGAGGACGCAGCCAGGGAGGCGGTTACATGAGTAAGTCTCATAATCGCAACCATCTTGGATGTTATGGAAGCGTTGTTCTGTTTACATAGGATACCCATAGGCATCGGGGGGAGGGGGACTCTTATGGGTTTGTTATATGTTTTATATTTCACATGGCATTACACATCGGTGTATGGTATTTCAGTAATTTAGGCAGAGAACCCCTTTAAGCATTCTGCTTTGAGTTTTCTTCCAGAACGTTTTTTTACCCTTACCAGTATTTCTCAGGTGGCATTGATGCCCGGTAACAGACATTTTACCTGTGACATCACCCTCCTGCGGATAGCTGATGTTTCCTAAACTATAATCGTATAAATTATCATATTAAAAAAAGCCCATAGGGAACATTACACATTTCCATAAGTCCTGATGTATTCACGCTGTGCTTGGTCAGTAATAATCACATCCCGTCTTATCATGTCATACATCAGCGCTCACTCTTTATATAATCGCACCATCTTATGGCCCTGGGCCCAGCGATGACTTTATGGGTAGTGACAGTCTCCTATTCTTGAGAGGTTTATAGATGGACCATGGTATTAGAAAGACTACGGTACGTGTCCGATATTTGTCTTGTGGCAGATCCTCTATTACCATTGAAAAAAAAAACCTTCACTGCCCTAGATCACCAAGGGATGTAAAAATAACCCATTCATTGCCCTAGACCAACAATGAATGTAAAAATAACCCTTTTACTGCCCTAGATCACCAAGGGATGTAAAAAAAACCTTCACTACCCTAGATCACCAAGAAATGTAAAAATAACCCCTTCACTGCCCTAGATCACCAAGGAATGTAAAAAAAAACCTTCACTACCCTAGATCACCAAGAAATGTTAAAAAAAACCCTTCACTACCCTAGATCATCAAGGAATGTAAAAATAACCCATTCACTGCCCTAGATCACCAAGGGCTGTAAAAAAAAACCTTCACTACCCTAGATCACCAAATGTAAAAATAACCCCTTCACTGCCCTAGATCACCAAGAAATGTAAAAAAAAACCTTCACTACCCTAAATTATCAAGGAATGTAAAAATAACCCATTTACTGCCCTAGATCACCAAGGAATGTAAAAATAACCCCTTACTGCCCTAGATCACCAAGGAATGTAAAAATAACCCATTTACTGCCTAGATCATCAAGGAATGTAAAAATAACCCCTTACTGCCCTAGATCATCAAGGAATGTAAAAATAACCCATTTACTGCCCTAGATCACCAAGGAATGTAAAAATAACCCCTTACTGCCCTAGATCACCAAGGAATGTAAAAATAACCCCTTTACTGCCCTAGATTATCAATGAATATAAGAAGAACCCTTTCACTGCCTTGAATCACTAAGAAATATAAAAATAACCACTTCACTGTAATTATAAGCCCTTTACTGCCCTAGATCACCAAGGAATGTAAATATAACCCCTTTACTGCCCTAGATCACCAAGAAATGGAAAAATAACCAATTTGCTGCCCTAGATTAACATGGAATATAAAAATAACCCCTTCACTGCCCTAGATTACCAAGGAATGTAAAAATAACCCATTTACTGCCCTAGATCACCAAGGAATGTAAAAATAACCCCTTTACTGCCCTAGATCACCAAGGAATGTAAAAATAACCCCTTTACTGCCCTAGATCACCAAGGAATGTAAAAATAACCACTTTACTGCCCTAGATTACCAAGGAATGTAAAAATAACCTCTTTGCTGCCCTAGATTAACATGGAATATAAAAATAACCCCTTCATTGCCCTAGATTACCAAGGAATGTAAAAATAACCCCTTTACTGCCCTAGATCATCAAGGGATTTAAATATAAACCCTTTACTGTCCTAGATCACAAGGAATGTGAAAATAACCACTTTACTGCCCTAGATTACCAAGGAATGTAAAAATAACCTCTTTGCTGCCCTAGATTAACGTGGAATATAAAAATAACCCCTTCACTGCCCTAGATCACCAAGGAATGTAAAAATAACCCCTTTACTGCCCTAGATCACCAAGGAATGTAAAATAACCCATTCACTGCCCTAGATCACCAAGGAATGTAAAAATAACCCTTTCACTTTCCTAGATCACCAAGGAATGTAAATATAACCACTTTACTGCCCTAGATCACCAAGGAATGTAAAAATTACCCATTCATTGCCTTAGATCACCAGGGAACTTCTCAACAAACCCTATGAGTCCCTGAAAAAAATCAAAATAAAAAATTCTTTAAATGCCAGGGGGACGCAACTTTGCTTGTTGTCCGGGGACCCATTTTGTGTAAAATGTAATAAAGGCCCTGTAATGATTTTGCCATTCACTCACCTTTCGGATGCTCTTACTCCCCTGTCTCTGCTCGTCCTATCCTATGTATGCCATGGCTGTCCATCCGCTATACAGGAGGATTCTAACTACTCAGCCTTCTCTCCAACATGAAAGCTTTGTTTTGCCTCTCTCAGCAGCGTCAGGTTGCCATGGCACTTGGCGTCCAAGATTACATCATGGGCAGCATACTGAAATCCTTCAGCTACTACCACTTGTGATTTTGATTGGTTCTGTCTTCATTACTGTTGTTCACCTGGTTTTGCCTCTGAGGATTTTCCAGTGTTATCCCTTTGCTTCTTTCTATCTCCTTAATTTTCCGGCTGTCTGCTTGTTGCTGACCTCTACCTGATTCTGGCTATTTCTCCACCGTCAGTCCAGTTGAGCGTAACCTGGGCATTCACTGTGGGGAAGTCTATCCCTCCTCACAGGGGTATAGAGCGATGAATGCGTAACCACTTAGACTCTGCTCCCCATTTTAACCTGCATATTCTGCCCAGACCAGTAGTGTCATATGATGGCCAGACCCATCTTGCCATATAGTGCCCAGACCAGTCATGTCATACAGAGCCCAGGCCAGTTGTGTCATGCAGTGCCTAGACCAGTAGTGCCATATAGTGCTCAGATCAGTCATGTCATACAGTTCCCTGGCCAATAGTGTCATACAGTGCCCAGACCAGTAGTGTTGTATAGTGGCCAGACCAGTAGTGCCATATAGTGCTCAGATCAGTCATGTCATACAGAGCACAGACAAATAATGTCAAACAGTGCCCAAACCAGTAGTGCCATATAGTGCCCAGACCAGTCATATCATACAGTTCCGTGGCCAATAGTGTCATACAGTGCCCAGACCAGTAGTGTTGTATAGTGGCCAGACCAGTAGTGCCATATAGTGCCCAAAACAGCAGTGTCATACAGTGCCTAGACGAGCAGTACCATATACCACTCCATATACTGAAAAAAATCAGTCAACCTGTCAATTTATATGGCAGATTTTCACAGCAGACCTCAACACATCAGCTGCAATCTGCAGCAGCTTTGCAAAACATGCAAATTTTGGTGGATTTCGCTGCAAATTCTGTGGATATTTTCAGTTGCAATTACGTCCCGTGTGAACATAATCTTAGATTTCGCCAACCTTGCTTCTAGCTCTCCTCCTATATGAACATGTTGCCTGCAGACCTCTTCTGGGCCGCGGTTTGTGCGGCCTGCGTCTTGAGTCAGGATGGTGACAAATCTGGTGGCACCCTCTCGACTCCCTTTCTTGCCTTTTCCAATTGTTTACTCGCCGTTAACGAGACACTTTTGTGACTAACACAATGACTGTTGATTGACATCAACATGAAGCCAACACAAGAAAGGGAACATAGCGGATCGATCCGTCAAGATAAACTCCTATTGTGTCCTGAAGAAGGCCCCTGACAAAGCCCAGCCGGCCCCCGACATAATTATTAATTTTAATAATTGAGTCGTTCAGGACAGAGGAGATCTATCTGGATACAATCAGGTCTTTTAGGAGCTCGTGATGAATACCTGAGTGCATGTTCAGCTCCAATGATTGCTCATTGTTTTCCAGCTTTAATTTGCCGACCACAGAAAAACTCATTTGGAAAGCCGACCGCATCGGATAATGACAGCGCGGCGTAATTTCATCAACGTTTATTGAGGTCTTAGACTTGATGAGGAAAACGGGGTTTAGTGTAACCAGCCCAGAGACCGAGCCATTTGTCCTACACTGCGTGTCCATGTCTGTGTGTGGCATAGAGAATTCAAGAGAATGTGCATCATGTACATTATTTTTTGCTAATTAAAAACAGATACTGACACTTTTTTTTTCGTATCTGTTTTTAGATTTTTTAAATTCTTTTGTGCTTCCATTTTTTTTATTTTTAGCCAGAGCTGTTAACGGCATAGAGTCATGTTTTACAGCAACCATGTGGACATCAGGAACCAAGGAGAGAGTTGTGATCTGTGACCGGTGAATAGTTGATTGTGCAGTGAGGGGAGTAGATAAGCTGGTAGATCTTGTAAAGGTAATATCTGTCATTGTAATCCTGTCTGTGATGATAACAAGATGACTGCTGAGAAGTGATCTCTACAGAATGAAAGAGACTTGGATGGCTAAGGTGCTGTGATACAACACGACCACGGAGTTCCCAAAATGACACAACTTTTATTTGGATACAAGAAACGCAGCAGAATTATGGTTAGTGAAATACAATAAACAAAACAGTACTAAATGATACTGAGACATACGGGCCCCTAATTGCAAGCGCGTGTTTAGTAGACTCATGGTTTTGGGTACCCATTTTTAAGTATAACTTCTTCCCGATAAGGGCGCTGATCTCTAATGGAAGCAAAGGTTCTCCAGATGTGATGGGTGGTCTCCAAGGAGCTCTACTGAGGTTGAGCAGTAAGATGGTGTAGAAGGAAGTTTTGTACATACACAGTGAATGAGGCCGATGTGTAACATCCAGGGCCTTCAAGAACAGCTCCTTAAACACATTTAGTTTTTCATCACCAACAGGAAAGGTTTCTAAGTAGGAAAACTCAGGTTCAGCTTCCTCTTTTACTGTAGTGTTGTCAGGGACGTGCCAAATCATATGGACGTTCCTACGACAGTGAGTGGCAGGAGATCTGTGAGACTGGCAACAGGTGGTTTGATCTGACATGTTTACCTTGTGGATCAATAGACGTCTTTGTTGTTTCCGGTACTGGCCACACCCATAACCCCCAGGTGTTACTATTGTGGTCATTTCACGTTTCCTATTTAAAGTTGTTTCCCCCACAATGCTGTGCAGTTTATTGCTTCCATTGGACTTGTGGATAGCTGGCGTGTGGATCTTGGTGCTGCCATAGCTTCTTTGAAGTTAAGTGTTTTCTTTCCCTTTTGTATTTTGTTTGGGTTTATCAGTGTGTTGCATTTCCCTGTCATTTGTATGAAGGCCTGAGGGAGACTTCTGTTCGTCCTTCCTTTTGGAGGAACAGATTCTGGAGGAACAGGTTGTCTCAGTCCTGACTTTGTATGTTTCTAACTAGTCAAATACAACAGCTTTTCCATACACTTTCTGCTTCTAAAGCTGCTGGTTTCTTAGATTTAACTCAGGGTCACATGACCTGTGATGTCAGCTTATCTCTCTGCTGTGTGATGTTTAGTGCACAAGCCTCAGAGATCAGATAAGAGCCTGTACAGAGACCTCACTGTGGTGGCCACGCCCCCCTGCTCTGCTGCTGCTGCTATCTGCTCTCTCCCTGGATTCCTTCAGATAAAACATTAACCCCTTCAGCCAGAACACACTGAAGGCTTTACAACAGCAGCTGCAGATGTAAAGAGACACAGGATCTGCCCTCCTCACCCTACAGACACAGAGCTGATCTGGAGGAGATGCAAACTACAAGTACAGGTAGGGGGGGAGACCCTGTGTGTATCAGCAGTGTCATTGTACAGCTGGGACTTGTAGTCCTACACATACAACATGCTGCTGAGTATTCCAGCAGGCAGACATGTCACTCAGCACTTGTATTCACTCCCTTTACAGAGAGGGGGAGGGGCAGAGATTATTATTACTGCATGTAAACAAAGGCCAGAAGAGAACCAGGGAAATGAGGAAATAGAGATTTTCTTGCCTAAAACCTACTTAACTTAGTTATATATTGCTGCCCATCAGATTTAAAGTATTATATATTTTTTTCATAACTCGGACAACCCCTTTAAGGGTGAGATAGGACACAAGGTACTCCTGTGTATGAAGTCACCTACCTCTGGGGTCTGTTCATACTGGTAGTTAGTCAGGACTTTGATTAGGGTTTTACCAGGAGGTGTCCATCTTCATTCCCTAGTTTCCAGTACTTATTCCCTCACCCCTTTCCCTCCTATGTTCAGTGTGGTGAGCGTGACAAGCCTGTAATTCAGATTCGTGCAGGTGGACCTCCAGAGATCCTGCTGTGCTATTTCTACTCTGTCCTAAAGTACTTTTGAATACTCTTATGGACAGTTCCTCCAGATACTATATCTGACCATAGAGGGGAATAAGGCTAGCCGCTGGGCTGTGTACTTTTCAGAGCCGATGTCTCCTGATAAAAATATGGTTGAGACCTGTCCTATATGTCCAACTGTCTCTGAGACAGATCCTCAACTGACGTACCTGACGCCACAAGTCCCTTGTAACCTGTTCCTACAAGAACAGGAATTGGCAGAAATATTACGAGACTTAGTGGCCCGAACACTGCAGGATTTTCTTTTAAATACAAAAAAAATGTTAAAAAAAATCAATAAAAATTAATTTTAAAATGATTTTTATAATTGGTCATATTCTCATGACGCATTCTCTTTAAGGTTCTTATACACATGGAGGAAAGCTGACTGGATAATGTGTATGAGGTGCCACAACTCTTGTCAAGAGAAGCTGGGACTGATGTGTTGGATTTCAACATGCTCAATCCTTTGTTCCCACAGAAGATAAGCTGTCATGATTTTTTTATTCTTCTTTTTGGAGGAAAAATTGGCACCTATAGTACATGAGTTCCTATGTTAAGGAAAATTCAATCCATGACTATTCTGGAGGACAGGACTTGGGGATGTTCCTACAAAGTCCATACCTTCTGGTAGAGGTTTAGGGTGAAGACTAGGGGATCCACACCGCAGTCTAGCCAGTGGCAAATGGATTGTGGCTTAGCGAATCCACATCTCCACTACCTGGCCATAACATATAAGTCTCTGTGTGAGATGTGAAGAGCAGGAGAGCACGGCACAACTCTCAAGTTGCTGTTAAATGTGGTGTTAATCTATTTCACGTGGAATTGTTGGTAAGTGTTCTGCACTTTAGAAAACAGCTCAAATCCCAAGAGAAAAATAAATCCACCTTTTAAAAAAAGACACTTCTCCAATTCTGTTATTTCCTCAGGTTGTTCGGATAGAGAAGTCAAGCTAGATTTAAAGTAAGACGGAAAGGATTGAAGGAGCATGTAGATCACACAAGAAGCTTTTCTAAGGCAGACTGCACAGCACAAGTATGGATCTGGAGAGCTCTCGGTCTTTAGGAAACACTGTGTAAGACAGCTAAGTATCTCATCAATCAAAAAGTTGCTTTGTTGCCCAAAGCCAAAGATAAAAAGTCCATATTTCATTTTTTCACTGAAGTAGAGAAGATGAAAACTGGACTGAAATAATCACCAAGACACAATTTTCTCTGAGATAATTTTGATAGATGTTATCCTGGTCACATTTCTGGTCCACGTGCAACATATATGTACTCCCATTGTTATATCGGCTGACTGTGCCCACCGCTGTCCTGTTCCTACAGGCGGGAACAGGCATTTACCATGCTTCTCTGGCGGCCCAGTCCGCTCTTCTTTTGCTCTGAGGGAAAGTGCCTGAGCATTAGGTTATCTAGCTTGCTAGTTCCTGCAGAAGTGTGCTGTATGTGTATGTATCCACATGTACAGACGTCTGCTCGTTTTCCGGATATTGACCCTCTGTTGCTTGCCCTTACCTCGGACTGTTTATCGGATAGCTTGTACTCTGCCTGTCCTAACCTTGGCCTGTCCCCGACTACGGTTTTGCTGATTCCTTGGTGTTCTGCACCAGTAACTCTGACCCTGATGGGTTGGCTGTGAATCACAAAGTGACAGGGGCAGACTGGGAGCTTAAAGTAGCCCTGGAAATTAAACTAAAAGTGGCCACACGTTGTAGGTAGGTCCTAGTTAACAGATGTCGAGCAACACAAATAAGCGGGGCCAACACATGTAGACAGGCATAAGAGAAGTGGGAAGGGCCAGCAATACTGTAGTGCAGTATAAAATACCGCAGTAGCAGCACAAAAACACCCCAGCAGGACCATATACCAGAAGGCAGCACAAAATACTTCCCCAGCAGAACCAAATACATCAGTGCAGCACAGATTACCACCCCAGCAGTACCAAATACCACAGTGCAGCACAATATACTGCTGCCCCCCACAAGTGTATTCAACTGTGAGGACTGTGATACAATTGAATTCAGGATGGTACATGCGGCCGCCAGTGAGGTGCATAAGTACCTGATGCTCCTAGTATTAATTAATGCTGAGAGTATGTGATCGTTATGTACCCAGCTGGAGGCAGTGAGGAGGGCTCAGGCGGCCCCCTGGGCATCACCCCACCGGGAAATTTCCCTGTAAGGTCTATCGCCAGTCCGCCCCTGCACAGTGACTTCTCCAGCCTAGTGTTCTTCTGCAGTGAACTACAGATGCCTGCAGAAGTTAAAGGGTGAATACTATGGGACTGCCAGGATAACATCCATAGGTTCAACAACCACCAACGAAACACCCATCTTTGGCAAGAGGATCACATATAAGCGGCTCAGCCCTCTTCCCAGATGCCTCAGTGTCAAGGTCCTTGAATCCTGCCTTAGGTTGTGCTTGTTCCTGTTTGTGTTCCAGTATTCCTGACTCCTGTTTGTGTTACCGGACTCCGCTACCCACCTGATCCCTGCCTGCCTGCATTGACTTTCCCTTTGCCGACCCGGATTGCCTGACTTGTACCTGTGCCGTCTGCCCTGACCCATTGTCTGTCTGATTTCGCCTCTGTCTCATCCTTCGGTCCGGCACTGTTGATCCTGGTAACGATCCGGCACCGCTGTACATCTGGTACCTTCGCAGGTATCTCCTGGTCCGCCTGGACCAGCTACCTTGTGTTCCAACCCTCCACAAGAGGTAGCGACCTGGTGTTCCCCTCGGAAAGCCTATCCCCACCATCAGGGGTATTGTGAAGATCGGGGGGTTCACTTAGACAACGTCCTTAGAGGAGGTAGGGCGCGAGGCACAGTGGGTTCACACCCGCTGATTCGTGACAGAGTGGAGTCTAAATGATTGTAAGTTCTTTACACCAAAACCCCCGTGAGGAGATATGGACTTCTCATCCATGAAGTAGTCTACGGCTCAGACTCAAAATCTCTATATGTTACCCGTAATACATACTGCAGACAGTAACGTTAAATTGTAAGGTGGGTGCTGCCACCTCTTTACAAGTGAGATGTTTGCAACAATAGACAAGACCTCAGAAGTGTTGGATAAGAGTGGCACAATCTACAGAGTTAGGAACGAGGTGACGTATAAGCTTGGACCACCAACAACCTCCAAAAGATAGATTTTTCAATGCTCTATTGATTCCAGTTTTGTTGTATACCGCATTGATTTTTAGTGGGGTACTGTAGTTTTGTTTGGTGGAGGTCCACGCTAAAGGGACCACATCGATGTGACTTTAAGATGGACGATCGTTCCCTTTAATAATTATGGAAAGCACTGTGCTCTTAAATTCATCTTGAGGACACCTCGTAAATACATACAGCCCGAATTCAGCCATAAATTTTTTTACATATCATTTCAGGCAAGTCAAATTCTGTTTCTGAACTTTTCAATTTTTTTTTTTTTTTTTTAATATATGACTTCAGGTGCTTTTCAGCCAGAAATGAAAGCAATCTGAGGATAAAATTACACATTCGAGAGGTCAAAATGGATGTTTTCACAGGGCCCGGTATAGCTTGCGGTTGTCATGGTTATGGAACCTCGAGAGATTTAGAAAACAATCATGTCAAGAATTCTCTCTTTATTTTAACCAGCACCGGGGTGTACAGGGACCACCCGAGGAACGTTATTAGAGCCGCGGTCGGGAAGGCCTCCTGGGATGAACTGCTACATTTAATGGGCTGTTCATAAGTGTTAACGTTCCCGCTATTGTATTTATGTCTTGTTACCAAATGGACCGTTCTGCTGACCCTTTAACATCACTTAAATAATAACTCAACTAGGAAATCGGGATCACATCAGTGCCGGGCCGAGTGATGACAGGACTGCAATGATAGTTGCCAGGGTTCCTCTAGGGCAAGACAAGAGGCCACCGGCCCTGGGATATGACGCTGGCGAATGGCATTTTTCATATACTGTTACTATTGTGTTTGGCGAAATTTGTATTACCGCTATCCACACTACACAAGATCATTTCTTTTGGCTCTTCTTTATGAGTTATTTCTAAGTCACATGTGTCAATTTACATTGCAGAGTCACAGATTTGAACAATCTATGCCATTTTTAGTTAACCCCATAACAACCAGCATATTTAATAATAAATGACAAAAAAATTTATAGCAATATTTTGCTATTTTTATTTTTTGTGACAAATTAAGCAGTTTTATCATACCATTTTCTATTTTTTGTCAAAAAGTAAAAGCAAATTTGTATATTTTTTTTAAAGTACAGCTCTTTAATTTTTTTTATTTCACAAATAAACAGAAAAATATGGTATTAAAGTGGTACCCTATTTTATTTTGTTATTTTTGATTTACAGTATAAGGGCTCATTCAGACAACCATATGAATGGGTGCGCATCCGTTCCGCAATTTTGCTTTAACACCTTAAGGACCCAGGACGAGAATGCTAGTCCTAAATTGCGGGTACTTAGTGCCCCAGGACGAGCATTCTCGTCCTGGGGTCCTTCCTTGCCCCCGATGGATCCCGGATCCCTGCTGTATCCACCAGCATCGGTGATGACGCCGATGCCGGTGGATTAACCCCACATATGCAGCAGTCAGCGCTGACCGCGGCATATGGGCTCCCTCACCTGTTCCTTTTGCTCCCTGCACTGCGATTGCGGGGAGCCGATGGTTGCCATGGCAACCCAAAGCCTCTCAGAGGCTTGGGAGCCCGGCAGCTATGGAGGCCTATGAGGCCCAGCCCACAGGCTGGGTCTCATAGGCAAACTATCAGTGTATTACAGTGTGTAGATGTATTGTGCTGCATTGAAACAGGGATCAGACCCTGTAATGTTGAAGTCCCATAGTGGGACATAAGTAAAAAAAAAAGTAAAATTTTTTTAACAATAAAAAAAATAAATTTTCAATTAAAAAAAGCCATTTTCCCATAAAAAGTCACATATAAAATTGTAAAAAATAGAAAAAAAATAAAGAATAAACATAAGGCAGTGCTCCGGACTAAAACAAAAAACAAGGAGCCATTGGCTCCTAACTTTAATTTAAATACATAAAATTATAACGTCCGGCCCTTAATAGAACTGTCCTATCCTATTTTTTGGGGGGACAAGGTGACTAAAACATAGTGAATTGTGAGGTTTTATTTAATTATTTTTCTTTTACGTGTTCACTGTATAGGATCTTTTTTTTATATTTTAATAGTTTGGACTTTTTGGACATTTATTAATATATTTTATATGTAAAATTGAGAAATGGGGTGATTAATGGGCCATTCAGACGGCCGTAGTATTGTGGATCCGCAATTTGCCGAACATGGCCGGGCGTCCTGATCAAAATGCCTGTTCTTGTCTTCTGTTGCGGACAAAAATAGGACATTTTCTATCATTTCTTGCGGAGCCGCGGCTAGGCAAGTTCACAAGCCACCCATTGAAGTGAATGCAGCCGTATCTATTCTGCAAAATTGCGGAATAGATGCGGGCACGTTCACACGGTTGTATATATATTAATATATTGGTGGGTTTTTTGTTTTTTTTTTACTTTTTATTTAATAATTATTGGCCCCATCAGTCCTCGGATCAGCCCAGCGTGCCCCCATCGGACCTCGGATCAGCCCAGCGTGCCCCCATCAGACCTCGGATCAGCCCAGCGTGCCCCCTTCAGACCTCGGATCAGCCCAGCGTGCCCCCATCAGACCTCAGATCAGCCCAGCGTGCCCCCTTCAGACCTCGGATCAGCCCAGCGTGCCCCCATCAGACCTCGGATCAGCCCAGCGTGCCCCCTTCAGACCTCGGATCAGCCCAGCGTGCCCCCTTCAGACCTCAGGCCAGCCCACCGTGCCCCCATCAGACCTCGGATCAGCCCAGCGTGCCCCCTTCAGACCTCGGATCAGCCCAGCGTGCCCCCTTCAGACCTCGGATCAGCCCACCCTGCCCCCTTCAGACCTCGGGCCAGCCCACCGTGCCCCCTTCAGACCTCGGGCCAGCCCACCGTGCCCCCTTCAGACCTAGGGCCAGCCCACCGTGCCCCCTTCAGACCTCGGGCAGTCCACCGTGCCCCCTTCAGACCTCGGGCCAGCCCACCGTGCCCCTTCAGACCTCAAGCCAGCCCACCGTGCCCCCTTCAGACCTCGGGCCAGCCCACAGTGTCCCCTTCAGGCCAGCCCACTTGTGCCCCCTTCAGACCTCAGATCAGCCCACACTGCCACCATGAGAATAAAATAAAAAAAATCACTTACCTGTTCTGCGCCGCGCCTTCCGCTCCGGTGTCCGGCGCTCCTCAGTCTCTGGGGCGCTGCACTGTCAGCTGACTGCGTGCAGTGTCAGGTCAGAGTGCGCGCACTACGTCCTGACGCTGTACGCGGTCAGGACAGTGCAGCGCAGGCCCAGAGAAGAAGAGGAGCGCTGGACACCGGAGCGGAGCCGCGGCGCAGGACAGGTGATAGATTTTTTTTTATATTTTGTCTGCATGTCTCCATGTTCTCTGATACTAGGCTGCGCAAATGTCGCCATTTGTCAAATCTAAGTCGCATTTGCGACCATTTTAGTCGCCATCTGGAGCCCTGTAAGGTATCGCCGCGTTCGTAACAACCAGCTCTATAAAAATATCACATGATCCACCCCGCCCAGTCAACACCGTAAAAAAATAAAAACTGTGCTAAAAAAAGCCATTTTTTGTCACCTTTCATCACAAAAAATGTAATACCAAACAATCAAAAAGTCGTATGCCACCAAAAATAGTACCAATCTAACCGTCATCTCATCCTGCAAAAAATGAGCGCCTATCTGAGACAATCGCCAAAAAAATAAAAAAAACTACAGCTATCTGACTATGGAGATACTAAAACATGATTTTTTTTTGTTTCAAAAATGACATTATTGTGTAAAACTTAAATAAATAAAATTAAGTATACATGTTAGGTATCGCCGCATCCGTAACAACTTGTTCTACAAAAATATCACATGATCTAACTCCTCAGGTGAACACCGTAAAAAAAAACAAAAAAACGGTGTAAGAAAAGCCATTTTTTTTGTCACATTACATCACTAAAAGTGCAACACCAAGCGATCAAAAAGGCGTATGCCCCCCAAAATAGTACCAATCTAACCGTCATCTCATCTCGCAAAAAATGAGCCCCTACCTGAGACAATCGCCCAAAAAATAAAAAAAACTACAGCTCTCTGACTATGGAGACACTAAAACATGATTTTTTTGTGCTTCAAAAATATTATTGTGTAAAACTTAAATAAATAAAAAAAGTATACACATTAGATATTGCCGCGTCCGTAACGACCTGTTCTATAAAAATATCACACGATCTAACCTGTCACATGAACGTTGTAAATAACAAAAAAATAAAAACAATGCCAAAACAGGTATATTTTCTTACCTTGCCTCACAAAAAGTGTAATATAGAGCAACCAAAAATCATATGTATCCTAAAATAGAAACTGCCACCTTATCCTGTAGTTTCCAAAATGCGGTCACTTTTTTGGAGTTTCTACTCTAGGGGTGCATTAAATGTGACATGACAACTTAAAATTTTTCCAGTGAAATCTGCCCTCCAAAAACCATATGGCGTTCCTTTCCTTCTGCGCCCTGCCATATGCCTGTACAGCAGTTTACAATCACAAATGGGGCATTTCTGTAAACTACAGAATCGGGGTAATAAATATTGAGTTTTGTTTGGCAGTTAACCCTTGCTTTATTACCGGAAAAAAATTGATTTATATGGAAAATCTGCCAAAAAAGTGAAATTCAGAAATTTTGTCTACATTTTCCTTTAATTCTTGTGGAACACCTAAAGGGTTAACAAAGTTTGTAAAATCAGTTTTGAATACCTTGAGCGGTGTAGTTTCTAAAATGGGGTCATTTTTGGGTGGTTTCTATGATGGAAGCCTCACAAAGTGACTTCAGACCTGAACTGGTCCTTAAAAAGTGGGTTTTGGAAATTTTGTCAAAATTTCAAGATTTGGTTCTAAACTTCTAAGCCCCAAAAAATAAAATGTCATTTTCAAAATGATCCAAACCTGAAGTGGACATATGGGGAATGTAAAGTAATAACTATTTTTGGAGTTATTACTATGTATTTTAAAAGTAGAAGAATTGAAATGTGCAAATTTTTCTACATTTTTGGTAAATTTTGTATTTTTTTTATAAATAAAAATAAAATATTTTGACTCAAATTTACCACTGCTATGAAGTACAATATGTGACGAGAAAACATTCTCAGAATGGCCTGGATAACTGAAAGCATTTGAAAGTTATCACCACATAATGTGAGATGTCAGATTTGCTAAAAATGGCCTGGTCCTTAAGATGAAAAATGGCAGGGTCCTTAAGAGGTTAAAGGCGTTTTCCAGGATTGTACTACACCTGGGATATCCGCCGATCAGCTGTTTGAGAAGGCACTGGTGCTCCCGTGAGCTCCGCGGCCTTCTCTCAACTTTTCTTAGGCCAGTGACATCACATTCATCGGTCACATGGCCTAGGAGCAGCTCAGCCCCATTCAAGTGAATGGGGCTGAGCTGCAATACCAAGTGCAGCCACTATACAATGTACAGCACTGTGCTTGGTGAGCTAACAGAAGGCAGCGGTGCTCACAGGAGCGCCGGTACCTTCTCAGACAGCTGATTGGTGGGGGTCCCGGGGTTTTGGACCCCCACCGATCAGATACTGATGACCTATCCCAAGGTAAATCCTGGAAAACCTCTTTAATGGGGCCGCAAAAGATGCAGACAGCACACCGTGCGCTGTCAGCATCCGTAGTTCTGTTCCGTGGCCCCACAAAAAAGATAGAGTAAGTCCTATTCGTGTTAGGAATAGGCATTTCTATCATAGGGCCGGCAAGGTATGGTCCACAAATTGCAGAACGCACACAGGCCAGTATCCGTGTTTTGCGTATCTGCAAACATTATGGCCGTCTGAATGATCCCTTACATGTATAGTCTTTGGTTATAAGTTAGCCTTTATTTTTATTTTTTTTTTTATTGTTTTCACGTCCATCAAGAAGTCACACTGCCCCATGCAGTAAAAATGTCCCACATATTAACAGTGTCCCCTTGGGCACCACACAGTAATACTGCCTTCTTTTAGTTCCCAAACAGTAATAGTGCCCAGCCCTCTACGTCATCATGCTATCATTATGATCTTTTATTAAAGGGGTTATCCAAGATCCAAATGTCCCCCATATGCCGGACCCCTCACATTGAATATACTTACCCCGCTCCCTGCGCCGCTCCTGGTCCCCGCACCACCGCTGCTGCTTCTTCCCATGCGCGGATGAAAACATCCGGTGCTGGGGGAGGAACAGCCAATGGCAGGCGGTGACGTGGACGAGCCTCCCTAGTATCACGGGTGAGGCCCGTCCCTGTCCCCGTCTGTCATTGGCTGCTCCACCCCAACTTCGGATGTTTTCATTTGCGCACTGGGAGAAGCAGCAGCGGCGGTGCGGGGACCAGTAGCTGCGCAGGGAGCGGGGAGCCAGGTAAGTAGATTCAGTGTGAGGGGCCCGGCATATGGGGGCAGACTCATTCATACGGTTATGTGAATGTAGCCTTAAAGCAACTCTGATGCCAGGTCCTCCAAAGAGAAAAAGAGTCATATGGTAGCCGCTCTTTCCTCATCTCCAGCGATTACTGATATTACATAACCCCTATCCAATAGATGGCAATGTGCATGGTAAGCTGCCAGGAGGTGAACACTGCGATTTCTTCCCCAGAAGTCCAACCAATCTGATATTGATTATCTATCCTGCAGATTTAAACCCTCTCCCTTCGTAGACCACCAGGGATTCTGGTATTTATCCCTTCTTTGCCTCAGACAACCAGGGATGCTAAAATGAACCCCTTTCCTGTCCTAGACCATCAGGAAAGCTGCCATAAACCTTTCAACCACCACAGACCACTAGGCATGTTGATATGAACCCTTTCACTAACCTAGACCCCCAGGGATATTACATAACATAATAAAACATTTAAAAAGATGCAACCAAAAATTGCATTTCCCTTTCTAATTCAGGGAGGGTCAATCATTGCTTGAAACTGGTTTTGCGGCTCGAATATCACATCAGTGGTATGTGAAGTCATTAGCTACATCCCTTGCAGTAAAAAGGGTTAAATAATTAATACGGATTTATTTTTATGTTATAATGACATAGAAGATATAATAATGAGTTTTTCTCACTGAATTATATTACAGCGTATTTCTGCATCTCCCACAAAGGCGAGTCCTCTGAGACTGTAAATCATTTGTGTAAATTGCTAATAATAATCTGGCTTTGTTTTCCTGGTCGGGGAGCGTCTGGAGATTACACACGTATCAGTATTTTTCTAGTGTGACCGGTCCTGGTGTACGAATAATAGGCATACAAGGTAGCTATTGTGTAGGGGGAACCTGATGCTGAGCGCACATTTCCTAGGCCTTGGTGATATGTAATTATTGATCTCACAGGGCTGGAGAAAATAAACCATGTATATTTAAAGAAGCATTATTCTATATGAATTCTCCGTAGGTTTCCCACAAAGTCTCGATAGGCCTTTGGCTAGTGAGGCCTCAGATACACAGAGGAGAAACTTACAAGCAAAATAAGTCAATTTAATCAACGTTTCAGCACATATATTGGCATTATATGAAAGTAATCCAGGCCAGCTGAAAATACAGCACTTGTTACCACCAGAAATTTGTATGACTGCCTGAACACTGGGTAAAAATCCCGTTCACACAACTCCCCTCCCGAAGTGGTTATTAGTGTTGATCAAGCACCCAGGTGCTCGTGTGCTCCGGGCGCTCTGGCCGAGCATCCGAGCATAATTGAAGTTTACACGAGTCCCCCAAATATTAAAAAAAAAAAGTAACAGACACTGACACTACTTACCTTTCCCCGTAGCTCCCGACCTGTTCCAGCAGGAAAGACGGCGCGCAGAGTGGTAAGTTTTACCACAGCGCCACCTGCTGGAGGGAGCTTCTGGGAAACGTAAGGACGGATCCGTCATGAAGTCCATTGAAAGTCAATGAAAGGACGGATCCGTTTACTATTGTGTCACACCAAACAGATCCGTCCCCATTGACTTGCATTGGGGTCATGACGGATCCTTCATGAACTCCATTGAAAGTCAATGGAAGGACGGATCCGTTTACTAGTGTATCACACCAAACGGATCCGTCTTAGTGAGGGGAGGGGACTCGAGCTTTGCGCTCGAATACACTCGGTGTTCGGCCGAACACAGAGTGGACCCAAGCACAGGCATGCTCGGCCGAACAGCGTGCTCGCTCATCACTAGTGGTTATGCTATCAGATTATACCAGGGAAAATAAAACCACCAGTTTAAGGCTGAACAGGCTCCCGATCCTCCGTCTGGCACAAGGCATGGATATACCCTTGGATTTCCTCCTTTTCTGTGCCTCTCACCCCCAGTCAGTCACTAGAGCCAGCTGACATCTCGCTCTGTGACTGGTCTG
Organism: Rhinella marina; assembly: GCA_900303285.1. Taxonomy (NCBI): domain Eukaryota; kingdom Metazoa; phylum Chordata; class Amphibia; order Anura; family Bufonidae; genus Rhinella; species Rhinella marina. The sequence continues at coordinate 119,176 of ONZH01030421.1, read as the reverse complement.
ATGTAAGCTATTCACCCTCTGCTGAGCCAATTCAACAGAGAGCGCATAGCTTGCACCATCACATTCTATGACAGCCAGTCACAGAGCGGGATGTTGCTTTTGCGAGAAGCAAACCGGGCCCGTGCACAACTCAACATAAGATCTCGAGAGGACAGCATAGTCTGAAGATGTAAGACAGGTGGTTGTACAGTGCTTGTGGATGTAAAAGTGGCAGTCTCTCCACCCTTTCATTTATTTTCTCTTGCCGGCACTGTTACTGTGAGGGGGCGTGACTTAGCAGGATTGGTGGGTGTGGCTTAAAGGGAAAAGGCATGGCGTATGATGTCCTCCTTTTTGGGGTTATGCAAGTGGTAAGGCTGAGGTCAGCCACAGCGTTTATGAAACAATTTTATATAAAACATTACTTATAATTAAACTTTATCATAAAGTTGTATTTATGGACAGCAGGACAAAATAGATAACTGATTATCCAGAAATGGCATATGCCAGCTGCAAACTCTGAGAGGCATGTGGTAACCACCCTGTGCATAGCCCTATGCAATGCTTCTTCCAGTATCAATCAAGAACAAAGCCAACTCAATTCTGTCTTAAAGCCCGGACAGAAAAATATCAGCCCCTTGCTAAACAGCCCGTGGCACAATTTCCGACCATACTAAGAGCTGGAGAAAAAACAGAGGACCTATCCATATCTGATTTGAGCAAGCCATGTGTGACATCGTAGGCCCCCAAGATTGGACAAATACCATGGGTGGACCAGGTGAATGTCGCCAGGGACATCCTCACTAATGGGAACAGGTCAATAAACATGGGGGACAGGTGGTTCCCTCTATATCTGCCAGTAGGTGCAACTGGCAAAAACCTGCCATGGTGGATGCATCGGCTCAGAAAAAGACCTAGCGGTGGATGGAGAAGTCACAGGCAGAAGCTGAACCTCATCAGTGGGTGGTGCAGAGGGAGCTATATGGGCCACACAGTACCTCCTGAAGCTCTTGCCCCTCACCAAACTGAAGGCATCTTTGCCAACGCCTGGAATGACCAATGAAGTTGGATGACCCAGAGAGAGGACTTCAACGTCGAGGCCAACGTTGAAGTTCTCTCATCAAAGGTCGTTCACCTCATGATGTCTATAAAAGAAAGAATGGAAAAGCCTTCCAGCTGTTTCAAAACTACAACTTCCATCATGCCTAGACAGCCAACTGCTATGAGGGCATGCTGGGAGTTGCAGTTTTCCCTAGCTTTGAATGTATGGGCTCCTGAGAGAAGAAATGCAGGACAAGCTCTCTTCCTCCATCTCCAGCCTCCTTGTTCCCGTGTCGAGAAGACAGCTGAGACATTAAAATGGGGACAATGCTGCTGCCAGTGTGGAGGGGGCTGTTTTGCAATCTCAGACACTGTGTCACAGGCAGTGCACTGCACGCATCCCCCATCACCATTCGGTGAACGAGTCACTGAATGCCAATTGCAGGATGCACACAGTGAACTGCCTGCGATAGAGAGCATACCTCTGGACAGTGCGGGGGGGGGCGTGGCTGGCCAGCAGTCAGCCATGGTCCCGCCCCCTCCACAGACCAGAGCAGCCAATGTCCTGCTGCCCCGGTACGGGGGAGGTATGTCCCGATTTCTGGCAGTGAGTCACTGAATGCCAATTGCAGGATGCGCGCAGTGAACTGCCTGCGATAGAGAGCATACCTCTGGACACAGCGTGGGGAGGGGGGGGTTGGGTCTGGGGGGCGTGGCCAGCTGCAGTCAGCCATGGCCCCGCCCCTTCAACTGAATGCCAATTGCAGGATTCACTGCCTGTGATAGAGAGCATAGCATTCACCTAGTTGCATGCCGCACACTACGAGGAGGCTGACTATGAAACGTTTGCCTTCTTCTTTGCTCGATGCATAGCGTTAGGCAGTGAGTAGAGAAAACGGCCACGCCTCTTCCTCTAGTAGACCCGCCAATCACGTGAGCTGCAGGGTTCAGCAGACCCTGATTAGCTCTGCCTGTATAAAAAGGGGCGTGTCCCCAGGTTAGTGAGGCTCAATAAATAGCTTGCCCTGGGCGCTGGCAACCCACGCTACACCACTGGTAAAATGATAATAATTCCCACCAAAAACAACTTGCTCCTATTTTTCTGGATTGTCTAGGAATTTAAGGACAGTTGGCGACCTTGATCTGGTATTGGACTGGAACGAGCTGCGATACCAGACACAGCCTACTGATGTGAGTGGTGCTGTTTCTGGAAGAAATTTTTTTTTTTTTAATCATTCTGGACTCCCCCTTTAGCCAACTTGTGTTGAGTTGATAAAATGTGGTTGAAAACAAGGGACGGAGGAAATTAGCTCCGAGGGAAGAACAGCTCAGAGCTAGGAAATTCTGCTTTCATATACATTAGAGATCCCATAGAAAGAGCTCAGCTTACAGTCACATGAATATAAATAGCCTGCAATGTGCAGACCACGTATATTTCTGAAATAACTCGTGCACAAGCTGTTAGTGAGCGCGGATATTTTCGTTGGCTGATACAGCACGGAGGCTCGATCTGCCCATATGCATTCATTTAGAATCTGCTTCACGCTCCGTGCTATTTGAAAACCATTGAGTGAATGGGAACAATGCTGGCGGAGCAGAATCTACGGCTGCACGGAGGCGAATTCTGCAAGCAACGGCCATTACTAAATGATAGGGAGAAGAAAAGAAGACTCGCTTGCACATTTATCAGATATGAAGTGTCTGTGCCCTTTACGCATGAAAAAATCAAGACGGCAATATGATAACACTGCAGTGTCCTCCAGGTGCACGCCCCTCCTCGCTCCACCCTGCCCTTAGAGCCTCATGTCACCTCATACACTATCCCAGAAAGGTCTCTCTTGATGGGATGTTCTAGTGTCAGAACTTGATGATTATACAGAGATGATGCTTATCTTATCCTGACACACTTTTACAGGACGTGGCTCCAACTGTATTAAAGGGGTTGTCCCACGAAAAATATTGTACAGTTTGTAAACCTTGACCTGGATCTGAATATTTTTTTGTAATTGCATGTAATAAAAAATTTAGCATAGCCACTGAATTATTCAATAAAATGTATCTGTATAGCGCCACCTGCTGTTTTTTTTCTTTTTTCGTTGGCCTGCTCACTGAGAAGGCCGCACATGCTCAGTTTCATCCTTCAACTGTCTACTGAGCTGTGATAGGGAGAGTTGAGACACACCTCCTGAGCTGTGATAGGGAGAGCTGAGACACGCCTCCTGAGCTGTGATAGGGAGAGTTGAGACACACCTCCTGAGCTGTGATAGGGAGAGCTGAGACACGCCTCCTGAGCTGTGATACGGAGAGCATGGACACGCCCCCTTAGCTGCAGCAGAAAAGACATGCCTCCTGAGCTGTGAAAGGGAGAGCTGAGACCCGCCCCCTGAGCTGTGATAGGGAGAGCTGAGACACACCTCCTGAGCTGTGATAGGGAGAGCTGAGACACACCTCCTGAGCTGTAATAGGGAAAGCATGGACACGCCCCCTTAGCTGCAGCAGAAAAGACACTCCCCCTGAGCTGTCAGCTTGATATAAATCTAGCAGAGCAATGAATGTGGAGATGTCTGGATCCATGTGAGGTTCAGGGCTGGTTCTAGCTTTGTTAGAAAGAGGTTGTCATGTTCTATCGGATTTTTATTTTTTACATTAGTCATGGGACAATCCCTTTAACCGATGACTAGTGGATATGTAGGGCTACAGGGTTGGACTGGACATTGTTGATACCACTAGAAGAGATATGTCCTGGGCCCACTGGAGGTTCTTCTATTCATGCTCCGTACACTATTACAACGAAGTTTTATGTGAACTGACTTCGGATGAAGCATTTAAAGTTGATTTGCTCATCCCTAATCATAATACACACCTCAGCTCCTGCAGAACCTCATAATACACACCTCAGCTGCTGCAGAACCTCATAATACACCCCTCAGCTGCTGCAGAACCTCATAATACACATCTCAGCTGCTGCAGAACCTCATAATACACTTCAGCTGCTGCAGAACATCATAATACACCTCAGCTGCTGCAGAACATCATAATACACACCTCAGCTGCTGCAGAACATCATAATACACACCTCAGCTGCTGCAGAACCTCATAATACACACCTCAGCTGCTGCAGAACCTCATAATACACACCTCAGCTGCTGCAGAACCTCATAATACACATCTCAGCTGCTGCAGAACCCCATAATACACACCTCAGCTGCTGCAGAACATCATATTACACACCTCAGCTGCTGCAGAACATCATAATACACACCTCAGCTGCTGCAGAACATCATAATACACACCTCAGCTGCTGCAGAACATCATAATACACACCTCAGCTGCTGCATACCTTCTTATCTTCTAAAAAGGATGAGGGAACTTCATATAGAGTAAGTGCAAGGTGGGCATGTGTGGTGTATATTAAGTAATAATACTCTCTCTGCTGTAAATTATTATGCAAATGACATTTTTCTCTGATTTTCCTAAATGGTCGATGCAAAACACAGTCAGTATCATTTTCCAGTCATCAACTGAGTATAAATCAAATTTTATCACAAATTAGAAAAACTCAAAATGCGGTGTTCCAAATTATTATGCAGTTTTTAACTTTCTCTATATGATTCCGACCCAAAACATGAGCCCGCCACCTCCTTAAAGGGGTTCTCCGGGAATTAAGAAAATGAAAATACTTAAATATTACTTCATTATAAATATATTCTCAAATACCTTCCATTAGTTATAATGACTCATTTTGTCTCAGGAGCAATTATTAGGAGAAACAAACTGGCCGCTGTCCTATTAGTACACACAAAACCTGTCCTAATCACACAGCAGGATAAGTTACTTCATAACACTGAGGTAAAAAGCTGCCTCATCCTCCTCTCTGCTCTGCTTGTCAGGGATTATGATCAGCAGATATGGATAATGTGCAGCAGCACTTGTATTCAGTCTCCATTACCACAGCCCCACATTACCACAGTCTGTCCTGTCCGTCCTCTCTGTACTTCATGCCTCCTCATGAACTCGATTCCTACAGAGATTCAGCTGCAGATTTTTTCAGGTGTATTCAGGATCATAATCCCTGACAAGCAGAGCAGAGAGGAGGATGAGGCAGCTCTTAACCTCAGTGTTGTGAAGTAACTTTTCTTGCTTTCAGACAGGTTATATGTGTACTGATAGGACAGCAAACATTATTATAAACCGACCCATTATAACTAATGAAAGGTATTTGGGAATATATTTATTATAAAGTAATATTTAAGTATTTTCATTTTCTTAATTCCCGGAGAATCCTTTTAATGACGTTGTAACCTCGTTGGGACAGGGTGGCCATCCATCAACCATCCACTACTCCATCCATCTGGACCATCCAGGGTTGCATGGGTCTTCATGTATGTCTGGGCCACTGCGACCGCTTGTGAGCACCGGTCAGGAGTGGCCGAATATTAGGTTAACTGCAAGCCTCTGGAGAATCCTACATGTATATTGTGTATACACTGAGCTCAGTTTAACACAGAAGCCAGCAAACTCACTCTTTTAAGAAATTAATCATCACAGAATTTTGGATCTTTATACATAAAGAGTTTCTCCACTTTTTTTTTTTTACTGAAAATCTATCCTTTGGAAAGGTCATCAGCATCTCTTCGCATCTCAGACTTGAAACTGCCGATCTGAAACTCCTGCTCCTCCAAATTCCTGTCTTTTCCCCCTCCCAAAATGTAGCCCATTGTTAGAAGGACTTGTTCCTTCCAATAACATAAGATTTCAGTCGCTGGAAAAGTGTTACGGAATTTGTAATTAGAAATAAATGAAAATTGAATTTTCTTGTAATAAAGAATTAATTTTTGATCATTTGTAACAATCCAGCCTTTTACTCGCTCAGCATGAATAAAACCGAGCTGTAGCATATCAAACAAGCCACTGACGCGTTTCAGGGCCTCAAATCCCCGAGCAATAGCTACAATGAAAATTTGATCAGTCTTATTGAGGAAGAAAAACCCTACGTTTTTCTCTGTTGATTGACTGATTATTGCCATGTGGGCAGAAAATGCACAAACTCATTAAATCTAAGTGGAGTTTTCATTTAAAGCTCATTACAGGCAATGTTTTCACAAGCGCACTTCGTGAAGATTGTTTTACGGATCTATATCATACGATTACCCTGCAGCCGCCGCGCTTCATCTCGGTTTATGGTAGCCATGTGTATGCTGATTAGATCCATCACTAGTTATATACTTCAGGGAGTCTTTGGATTTTTGTATCTCTGTTCTTCTATCTTCTGGCCTGACCCTCAATTTCAGGAGATTTTTTTGTCTTCGATTTTTTTAAGTAGCTAAAATATTTCTTACCTTGAAAGATAGGCCTGTGTACTGGTATTTACTGGTTACCACCTGACTGACCAACCAACCAACCAACCATCAAAACCACTAACCAACGAAACCATTAAAAACACACTAAATTAACCTACTCACTAATTAGCCAAGTATCTAACTAAAAACTCCTGGACACGAAGGTATTTTCTTTCCATCTCCATTACGTTTTGTTTTTTTGTTTTTTTTTTGCGGACTGTATGCGGAACCATTCATTTCAGTGGGTCCACAAAAATACGAAAATTACTCCGTGTCCATTCCGTTTCCGTATGTACGTTACACAAAATAATAGAACATGTCCTATTATTGTCCACATTACAGACAAGGATAGGACTGTTCTATTAGGGGCCAGCTATTCTGCTCCGCAAAATACTGAATGCACACGGACGTCATCCGTATTTTTTGCGGATCTGTTTTTTTCGTGTGGTTTTTGACGTGTTTTTGATGCATTTTTTTAAACTAATAGGTGTTGAATATATATTTGCATTTTCAGCTTGTGGTTTTTAGCTCAAAAAACAAACGGAAAACATGTGGGAGATTCAGGATAGATTCTGTCCCAAGATAGGGCATGCTGCTTGTTTTGTCCACGTGGAAAAAAAAAGCAAGCACTGCTTGCCACTGAAATGAATAGAAGCCTATTTTGATGTGTTTTTTGGAGCTGATTTTGAGGCAGAAACGGTGTTAACTGGCCCTTGCACTTGGAGCGGACGATTGTCGGGAAGGAAGAGTTCTTTCCTGACAATCGCTTGCTTGTCAATTGAGGTTAAAGTTGCATTTACATGCAGTGATCTCCTCCACAATACGGGGAAGAGCGATCACTAATGTCATCGCTCGTCCTCATACAGGATCAATGTTTGCCGGCAACAGAGGCTGTTTAGACGGAAAAACTTGCTGACGATCCAATTTCCCAAAGAACAAGAGTTTTGCTTGTTCATCAGGTAGTTGGTGGAGCCTTTACACCGGCAGATCACTGCTATCGAGCATTCATACAAATGCTTGTTGGCGATAATCTGCTTGAACATCAGGCAGTGTAAAGAGGCCTTTACATATAAATAAACCAAAAACGAAATCAGTAATTTTACCAAGGATAAAGCCACGTCTGTGTGTGGTGGTTCCTTCACCCGCAGTCCACTCCTTGTGAATCTCCCCCACATTCTTGAGTGGCCTTTTCCGCCTTGCTTGTGTACCATTTTCTACCACACTTTTCCCTTCCACTCAACTTACCATTAATATGCTTGGATACAGCACTCTGTGAACAGCGAGCTTCTTTAGCAATGACCTTTTGTGGCTTACCCTCCTTGTGAAGGCGGTCACTGACTGTCTTCTGGACAACTGTCAAGCCAACACAAGCCGTCTTGCTTGTGTACCATTTTCTACCACACTTTTCCCTTCCACTCAACTTACCATTAATATGTTTGGATACAGCACTCTGTGAACAGTGAGCTTCTTTAGCAATGACCCTTTGTGGCTTACCCTCCTTGTGAAGGCTGTCACTGACTGTCTTCTGGACAACTGTCAAGCCAACAGTCTCCCCCATGGTTGTGTAGCTTACTGAACCAGACTGATGGACCATTTAAAGGCTTAGGGAACCTTTGCAGGTGTTTTGTATTGATTAACTGATTAGAGGGTGATACCATGAGTCTACAACAGTGAACAGTTTTCATTAGCTGTAAGCCATCCTCAACATTTAAAAGAATAACACTTGAAATAGATCACTCTGTGTGTAATGAATCTAAAGTGTAATTCACTTTTTGAATTGAATTGCTGAAATAAATTAACTTTTCAATGATGTTCTAATTTATTGAGCTGCACCTGAATATATTGATAGGTCATCAGTATCCGATCGAAGGAAGTCTAGCTCCTGGCCTCCACTAATCAACTGTATGAAAAGACCACAATGCTCCTTAAAGGGGTAGTCCCACGAAAAAATATTGGACAGTTTTTAAACCAGCACCACCTGGATCTGAATACTTTTGTAATTGCATGTAATTAAAAATTTTGTATAGCTACTGAGTTATTGAATAAAATGTATCTTTTTAGTGCCACTAGATTTCTTATTTCTTTGACTTATTAACTGAGAAAGCCGCACATGCTCAGTTGCAACTTTTAATTGCCTCCTGAGCTGTGATAGGGAGATCATGGACACGCCTCCTGAGCGGTGATAGGGAGAACATGGACACACCCTCTGAGCTGGGATAGGTAGAGATGAGACATGCCCCCTTAGCTGCAGCAGAAAAGACACTCCCCTTGAGCTGTCAGCTTGATATAAATCTAGCAGAGCAATGAATGGGGAGATCTCTGGATCCATGTGAGGTATAGGGCTGGTTCTAGCTTTGTTAGAAAGAGTTTGTCATGTACTATATGATGTGTGATTTTAATTTTTTACATTATTCATGGGATAATTCCTTTAATCGCTTAAGCTACTTTCACACTTGCGTTGTTGTTTTTTAGTATTGAGGTCTCAATACCGAAAAAAAAAAACGTTTCCGTTTAGTTCTGTTGCATTCTGAATGGAAAGAGATCCGTTCATGATGAATCAGGATGTCTTCCGTTCCGTGACTAGACACAAAACTGCTGCAAGCTGCGGTTTTGTGTCCGATCATAAAAACTGAAAAATATGGATCCGGCACTGAAAACAATGTAAGTCAATGATGACTGATACGTTTTTTTCTAGGAGCCAAAAAAACTGAGCTATCTCCCATTGACTTTCAATGTAATTAGTGACGGATCCGTTTTTTCTTCTGTTTTGATTTCACACAACCGCATCCTAACGGAACGGATGCATCCTGATGTGCAAGATCAAAACTGATCCATTTAATTCCGGTATTGAGGTCCTCTGCCGGATCTCAATATCGGAATTAACAAAGCAAGTGTGAAAGTAGCCTTAGACCTCTTCGTAGACCAGTGACGTCAAGTTTGAGCTGCAATACCAAGTACATCTGCTATCAAATAGACGGCGCTGTGCTTGGTAAGCTGCAAGGAGGTCCAGTGAGCACCACAGCTTCCTCAAGCAGCCGATCGGTGGAGGTGTGATGCTAGGGAGGCTTGTCTCCGTCCCCTCCTGCCATTGGCTGCCCCGCTCCCAGACACAGGATGTTTTCCTGCAGCAGTGGTGCAGGAAGCGGGACCCGGGTAAGTATATTCAACATGGTGGGCCCAGCATATTGGGGGCTTTTTTTTAGGATAGGATAACCTCTTTAAAGAGGATGAAGGAGCAACTAAGCCCAGGACCCCCAGCCATCCAGACCCCTGACTGCAGTGAGGAGGCTATGGGGGAACCACAGTGATTGACAGCATGAAAATTGTGCCAAATTTAAAAAAAAAGATAAATATTCACTTTTTTAAAAACATTTTTGCTATTTTTTTTCTTAAAGAAGAACTCCCGCAAATATTTTTATTCTCTGACCTGTTGGAAAGGTGCATGTTATAATCTGTAGTGAATGAGTCATTTTCTTATCAGTGACTGTTTCTGTGAGTAATAACCTCTCTTCTTATTGTAGCTGGGTCATGTGACCAACTCCCTGACCTCCAACTGACCCAGGACAGAAAGCCAGTAACTGCTCTATTCATTCCTATGGGAGCCTCACTTTCAGTCTCATAGGAATGCATAGAGAATTAGACTTCCTGTCCACACATAAGTCTATGTGTGAGTTGGTGGGTCTAATTGCTGGTCACATGACACAGATAAGAAACTTCAGGATGATATAAGTCAAAAATTCAGACACTGGTAAGAAAATGACATTCACTACAGATTACATCATGTACATTTCTAGCAGGACATGGAATAAAATTTTTGTCGGGAGTTCTTTAATATCATTTTTAGAAATTGGACACTGCCTGGCGAAAACAGATTTCTTTTCCTCTCTTTTAACGCTGTGGTTTTTTCTAAATCTGTTTCTAAAATTTTATGATCTTGCGGTAATGTTTTTGAAAACCTGATGTCGGGAGTCACATGATAATCATTTAAAAAAGGGTAATTTAAAAGGCAAAGCAAAAAAAAAAATATAAAAAAAAGCTGTTAAATGATCTGTAATTATACAATATTCATTTTATATGTGATTTAGTATAAAGTATAGATGAAAGAAGCAAGCAATTGAAAAGCATAATAACATATCTGCCTGTGCCGCCATTCTGCCGGTCGGCTGTCGAGCAGCTTTCTTTCATTGCCATGCAATATAAACTTGGAAATAAAAAAGGGATTTAGGATACTGTAGAAGACTGATTATTATAATCATTTGTTTAATGGCGCCAAATTATTCTGAAAGACAATAAATCATTTGTTTAGATACATGCAGAGAATGATTAACTCGCTGGTGTTCAAAGATAAAATTAGTAATTAGGCAAGTGCTTGTGTTACAGCAAGAAGCAAAGTCAAGAGAATGTCATAATGTGTTTAATTAACTTCCTATAAACATGTGCACCAGAAGTCAGCTTATGGTAGGCATGAAACTGATCTTACTCTATATCATTTGCCCCCGACATTAGAGAGTGTAGGACGATTGTTCGAGAGGACTCTAATGTCGGAGGTCTCCCCATAACGTGGTCGGATGGGCTGGGTTTTCTTGCCCACGACTGTAGGGAGTATGACCACTAGGGCTGCAGCTAACAATTATTTTAGCAATCGAGTTTTCTAGCGATTATTTTTACGAATAATCGAGTACTCTAAAAAGAAACAATGAATTAATAGACTGTTTTTCTTTATAAAAACTCATCAGACCCCCTGCCATCAGTCCCCAACACCCTTCGTTCCCCCTGTGCGATCATCCCCAGTGCCATCAGCTCTCCCCAACCCCAGTGCCATCAGCTCTCCTCCACACCAGTTGCCATCAGCTCTCCTCCACACCAGTGCCACATCAGTGCATCTCCTCCACACCAGTGCCATCAGCTCTCCTCAGTCCATCAGCTCTCCCCACCCAGTGCCATCAGCTATCCCACCCCAGTGCATCAAGCTCTCCCCACACCAGTGCCATCAGCTCTCCCTACCCCAGTGCCATCAGCTCTCTCCACACCAATGCATCAGCTTTCTCCCACCCCAGTGCCATCAGCTCTCCTCCACACCAAGTGCCATCAGCTCTCCTCCACACCAAGTGCCATCAGCTCTCCTCCACACCAGTGCCATCAGCTCTCCCCACCCCAGTGCCATCAGCTCTGTCCCACACCAGTGCCATCAGCTCTCCTCCACACCAGTGCCATCAGCTCTCCCCACCCCAGTGCCATCAGCTCTCCCCACCCCAGTGCCATCAGCTCTCCTCACACCAGTGCCATCAGCTCTCCCCTACCCAGTGCCATCAGCTCTCCTCCACACCAATGCCACCAGCTTTCTCCCACCCCAGTGCCATCAGCTCTCCTCCACACCAGTGCCATCAGCTCTCCTCCACACCAGTGCCATCAGCTCTCCTCCACACCAGTGCCATCAGCTCTCCTCCACACCAAGTGCCGTCAGCTCTCCCCAACCCAGTGCAATCAGCTCTCCTCCCACACCAGTGCCATCAGCTCTCCTCCACACCAGTGCCGTCAGCTCTCCTCCACACCAGTGCCGTCAGCTCTCCCCCACCGCCAGTGCCGTCAGCTCTCCCCCACCCCAGTGCCATCAGCTCTCCTCCACACCAGTGCCATCAGCTCTCCTTCACAACCAGTGCCATCAGCTCTCCCTACCCCAGTGCCATCAGCTCTCCCCCACCCCAGTGCCATCAGCTCTCCCACACCCCAGTGCCATCAGCTCTCCCCACCCCAGTGCCATCAGCTCTCCTCCACACCAATGCCATCAGCTCTCCCCTACCCAGTGCCATTAGCTCTCCTCCACACAGTGCCATCAGCTCTCCCCTACCCCAGTGCCATCAGCTTTCCTCCACACCAGTGCCATTAGCTCTCCTTCACACCAAGTGCCATCAGCTTCTCCCTACCCCAGTGTCATCAGCTCTCCCCCACCCAGTGCCATCATGACGTACCAGGACCATCCACATACAGGTCTTTATACCTCAGCAATACCAGGACCATCCATGTACAGGTCTATATGCCTTAGTAATATCAGTTCCATCCGTGTACAGGTCTATATGCCTCCGTAATATCAGCTCCATCCATGTACAGGCACGCCACCACCCCTTTCCTACCCACCCCCAGGTCACAAACTTCCAGCAGGGGCACTGCTGACACTCTACTGTTCCATGCTGCTCTGGACCTGACGTCACACAGCATGTCAGGTCACGGCGTGTGTACGTCAGGAGGTCAGTGCAGCGCGGAGAGGGAGTAATAGCAAGCGCTTCACTTCCGCTCTGTGGTCACGTGACACAAACTAATCCTCGATGCAAAAAATTTGCCTCAAGTATTTTTTGGTGTCGAGTTACTCAACTTAATCGAGTATTTGTTGCAGCCCTAATCACTACCTTTCCCCCGGGCCCAAAAGGCCCCTGTGCAAAAATGGGCCCATTGTGTTGTCCAACTCCCCCATGCTCTCCTTAACTATGTCACAGATTTTGCTTTGGGCTACTCCTAAGAGTCCGTTCATAGGTCCGTAACTGTTTCGGGCATACCGGCCATGTGTGTTCTGCATTTTGTAGACCGCACATGGCCGCCCTATGATAGAAATGCCTATTCTTGTGCGCGACTGTGCTCTATCTTTTTTGTGGGGATCTTTTGCGGCCCCATTGAAATTGGGAACGAATGCGGACCCAAAACTACAGACACGAGTTCACAATTTTCCTAAAAAATAAAATCGTGAGGCTTTCAATTGGCAAATTAATCGAATTAATTCGATTAATCGCCCAGCCCTACCTGGAGCTGAACTGACATGCCCCCATTGTCTTATAGGTGCGGGTCCCACCGCTGGGAACCGCACCTATATCCAGAACGGAGCCCCCAAACTGAATGAGGGCGCACTGCCCATGCGCAGCCGCCCTCCATTCATTTCTATGGGGCCGCCGAAAATAGCCGAGCGCTGGCTCAGCTACTTCTGTCGACTCCATAGACATGAATGGGAGCGGTGGCCGCGCTTGCGCGCTGTGCTCCCATTCATTTCTATGAGCGCAGCGGAGAGCTGAGCCTGGTGGTGGCCGGACCCTCGGAAACCTGGGGTCCTCCAGGCGCAGCGCTCCCCGCTCCGTCTGGATATAGGTGTGGGACCCGCACCTATAAGACAATGGGGGCATATCCTAGCGATATGCCCCCATTGTCTAAGATGAGAATAACCCCTTTAAATAACATCAAATCAAGGACAATTTTAAAATGCCTTGTTCTAGGGTACTGCATCATATAGAAGTAGTGGTATACATAGAGGTGAGAGGGCCTTAAAGCAAATATTAAAATAGATCTCTTAGACCTTCAGGGACAGGAGGGCATGGTGTCCGCTTGCCCCATCCTAGTTCAATGATCTATGGGTTGAATTCTCAGACTCATGTTTGGTAACATTGTAGTACCTGTAAAGATGGTTCCCCTGCAATGTTCTTACCGTGCATTAAAGTAGGGGTTTCAGCCAACTTGGGCTTCTTTTGTCTGAACATGTAAGTTCTACTTTATTAGGGTATACGAAGGTAATAGAGAACGATCCCTTGCTCATTACTAAGAGTGGTTCTTGAGGACCTGGTGTGTCCATGCATTATTTTGACAATTTGCTAACTTCAGTGCTTCATGGTTGCTTCATGCAATGAGCTCATTGTTATGGCTGTTCAAAGTGATCATCCCATTAATTGAGGCCACTGACTATTATAATTGTCAGCCAAGATTTATTTTATGGTTGGCTCAGAACTTATCATAGAAAAGCAAGCCTTGCGGCCAGATCTCTCTCTTGAGGGTGAGATAGTGGAGAAATGTCTAACTTGCCATTGTCAGTCATGCAGACAGTCAGTGACAGATCTTGAATACATAGATGACTACTTCTGTGATTGAATGAGGACCCTAAGAGCGTCCAACAGTCTTGCGACCACATATAAAAAATTCCCAGTAATTATGTTCTTGAAAACTATAGGATCATTACTGACCATCCTTTACACTTGTGCCCATTGCCTAATATCCAGGGCAAAATCACAATAGGCCTAATTGTCTTTGAGGTTCCGATTAACAATAAGTTTGTAGAATAATGTTTTTGTTGTTTTTGAATTTTAGTCACGCAAATTATTATAGCTGTGGACAACAAATACATAGCGGCAAGTTTTCTTCAGTATTCATTAGGCCACGGGCACAACTAAAACTTGAAGTATGGATGTCTAAGAATCTTCAAGTCTTCAACTATTGGAAGGATCACAGTAGACAACATAGTCATCTTGTCTTCCTGCTTGAGTTCCTCAGGACTCTCAGTAGTTGGCCCTGAAGTTCCTGACTCGAAGCATAGACAAATCTATAGAGATGCATGACCTGAAGCTCCTGGACCCCAAAGCAAGATCTATAAGACTTTGTTCAAACTGTGTTCAAGAGGTTTTGGCCAAGAGGACTGTTCTTCGTTGGGTGGATGAAGGCCACCGATGGATACATTAAGAGCACCCAATGCACCCATAGGCCGCCACTTACTCAGATGCTGTGGAATCAGAGCCTGACCAGACCCATACCTATCATCAGCAGCATAGGTAGCAGTTGCTACTGGATCCAGGAGCCTGAGGGGGCCCAGACCATTGTGCCATATAAGAAGATACAAAACATTGAGTGAAGGGGGCCCAACTTGAACTCTTGCACCAGGGCCCATGAGCTTTTAGCATCATTTATATAACAGGTATTCTCGTATGAGACCTTTTGGACTCCTTCAGCCTCAGGTGTGAACCCAACATCTGAAGGTTTTACACAGGGAGGTGTACAGACAGCAGTCACACCAAAGCCCTGGTGACTGAGGTGGTCCAGAAGCTCCTCCACCACATAAAAAGAGACCAGTATTATAAATGACACACAGTACACGAGGGCCCTGTTACAGATTTTGCATTGGGGCCCAGAAGCTTCTGCCTCTGCCCTTACAGGTACACCACCCCGTATGTGTATATTCTGTATATTCTGTATACACCTCACAATAAGAAGAAGGAGGCTGGATGTTCTTTCTGCATCTCATGTCGGATCACACCACAATGTCTCTTCCACCATGTACATAACATACATAAAGCACTCAGGAACATAAGTGGAAAGTATTTTGACATGCCGTCTCCAATTACCTCTTAATCCTTTTAGTTGTACAAGGCACTGCGCTACCATATATTGATCCAAAGGGGTTTAAAGCCATTAATGCGCTAAATCTAACAAAAGACTCTTTGAAAATGCACAAAACGACTAGTGTTAGCTCAGCTGCCATAACAAAAACGTTACAAAAAGGGTAAAGTAATTGGGAATTATTCCAGCCTCGTGTGTAACTTTGCCGATTTGTCTAGATGAGATTTTAAAAGGAATATTAGCAGATTGTGAATAATGAATGGCATTTACTGTATTACTACCGGTAACAAGAAACTGTAGTGTAATAATGTAAAAACAGAGCTCCGAACTTGAAGTCCACACATCGGAGTTGTCACTTCCCTTAAAGGGGTTCTCTAGGATTTAATTATTGGTGACCTATCCCTACGATAAGTCATCAATGTCACATCCACAGGGATCCGACACCCAGACACCCCTGCTGATCAGCTGTTCAGGAGTAGCTCTGGCAGTGGCAGTTAGTAATGGACAGAGCTGGTTACTGTAGTACTACAGTGCTGCTGCAACTAATGTGAATGGGAGCAGTCCTGCAGTAGACAGCTCTGGGCAGAGTTGTGTAATTCAGGTGCCGATTTCCGCAGGTGGAGCTACTCTCTAACAGCTAATCGCTGGGGGTGCAACATGTCAGAACCCGAACAATCTAATACTGATCACATTCGGGATTATTAAATCCCAAATAACCCTTTAACCATCATGTCCACCTTTGAACACTGTTTCACAGTTCACACATACAATTGATCTATATACAGATATTTAGTAAATTTGTAAATACATTGTATTATTTATCTTCTACTGATCACAAGTTTCAGCCTGTATTATACTGAAGAGCTGTATTTGCAATTCTGTAGGCTCCAGAATTTACTGTAGATCTCTCAGCATTCTCTGCTGGCTCAATCTCTGCACAAAACTATCTCCAGTTGGTAACAATAAAAACTAGCAGAATTGTGAGTGCAGCTCTAGCGTATAATGCAGGCTATAACCCAAGACCTGTACAGGATAGGTAATGTAATGTATGTACACAGTGACTGCACCAGCAGAATTGTGAGTTAAGCTCTGGAGTATAATACAGGATGTAACTCGGGATCAGTACAGGATAAGTAATGTAATGTATGTACCCAGTGACTGCACCAGCAGAATAGTGAGTGCAGCTCTGGAGTATAATACAGGATGTAACTCAGGATCAGTACAGGATAAGTAATGTATGTACACAGTGACTGCACCAGCAGAATAGTGAGTGCAGCTCTGGAGTATAATACAGGATGTAACTCAGGATCAGTACAGGATAAGTAATGTAATGTATGTGCACAGTAACTTCATCAGCAGAATAGTGAGTGCAGCTCTGGAGTATAATACAGGATGTAACTCAGGATCAGTACAGGATAAGTAATGTAATGTATGTACACAGTGAATCCAACAGTACAATATTGAGTGCAGCTCTGGAGTATAATACAGGATGTAACTCAGGATCAGCACAGGATAAGTAATGTATGTACACAGTGACTGCACCAGCAGAATAGAGAGTGCAGCTCTGGAGTATAATACAGTATGTAGTATATGAGTACAGTGTGTATGATCTCTTAGGTCATGTAGCTTGATGTTGGTCTGAATATGTGGCCATTTTCCTCTGACAAATCAGCTCAGGCTTAAACTTACAGAGGTTTTCCAGGAATTGAAACAGATGCCCTATTTTTTTCTACCACTTTTGTCTATAGGTTGTGTGTGGTATTGCAGTTTTTCACTAAAATGAGGCAGAGCTGCAATGCCAGACACAACCTATGGCTAAGAGTGTCACTGTTTCTGGATAAAGTACCTTTTTCTGCTTCATATAACCCCTGCATGTGATTAAATAGCAGCATTACTGATTGCAAACTATTGTGCACATTTACAATAAAAATCATAAAAATCTCAATGATGACATCACTGTTATCTTATCATTAGAGGGGTTATGCCATGATTGATGTAAAAATGAAAATCGGACATCATATAGGACATGACAATCTCTTTCTAACAAAGCTAGAACCAGCCCTGTACCTCACATGGATCCAGAGATCTCTACATTCATTGCTCTGTTAGATTTATATCAAGCTGACAGCTCAAGGGGAGTGCCTTTCCTGCTGCAGCTCAGGGGGCGTGTCTCAGCTCTCCCTATCACAGCTCAGGAGGCATGTCTCAGCTCTCCCTATCACAGCTCAGGAGGCGTGTCTCAGCTCTCCCTATCACAGCTCAGGAGGCGTGTCTCAGCTCTCCCCATAACAGCTCAGGAGGCGTGTCTCAGCTCTCCCTATCACAGCTCAGGAGGCGTGTCTCAGCTCTCCCTATCACTGCTCAAGGAGAGAGTGTCCTTTCTCAGGAGGTGTCTCCGTCCTGCTGTAGCTCTCTCCTTAACTGTCACAGCTTCTAACAGTAGATCTGGCGGGTGGCATTTGAAGGATGGAACTGAGCATGCGTGACCACCTCATTTAGGTGGACAAGAAATAAGGGAAAAAACAAACAGCAGGTGACGCTATACAGATAGATTTCATTAAATTACTCAGTAGCTGTTCTAAACATTTGATTACAGGCAATTGCAAAAATATTCATATCCAGGAGCTGGTTTGAAAAATGGGACAACCCCTTTAAGATATGCTGCATTTAAAGGAGCTTCGCATACAATGAAACGACTGGTATAAGATTGTAATACCGCTCTCCAGGTCGTCTGCTCCCGGGAAACATTATCTGAAAACCAATTTATTCTGTCATTTTAACAAGGCGCAGCAGCAGTAAAGGAGGTGTAACACAACTGACTTGCTCCAGATGCACTCGTCTCAGCAAGCTGTCTGTTTTTTGGCATGAGGAATATGGTTTAAATTGCTACTTTGTATAAACAAAGCTGTATTCTTTATTGACCATGATATGTGCTTGTTCTCTGCCAAAAGTGTGGGTGCAGCATAAATTCAGAACCCGACTATTTACGGGAAGTGTCTTAAACTTGACGCCCCCCGTCTCACTCTGCTGAGCGTGTGCTTTACCCTGAAACACAATGTCTGTGATAGCGGCTCTTCTCACGGCTGTGTTATAGCAGCGCTCTGTGAGAGGTTCTACTGGCACTGATGGCTGAATCCAAAACATTGTCAAACACTGGAAACGTAATACCCTTAAAGGGGTTCTCCCATGGCTAATTCAAAAAATAAAAATAAGACATCATATAGTACATGCCAATCACTTTGTAACAAAGCTAGAACCAGCTCTGTGCCACACATAGATCCAGAGATCTCCTCATTCATTGCTCTGCTAGATTTATATCAAGCTAACAGCTCAGGGGAGTGCCTTTTCCGCTGCATCTAAGGGGGCGTGTCCATGCTCTCCCTATCACAGCTCAGGAGGCGTGTCTCAGCTCTCTCTATCACAGCTCAGGAGGCGTGTCTCAGCTCTCCCTATCACAGCTCAGGAGGCGTGTCCATGCTCTCCCTATCACAGCTCAGGAGGCGTGTCTCAGCTCTCTCTATCACAGCTCAGGAGGCGTGTCTCAGCTCTCCCTATCACAGCTCAGGAGGCATGTCTCAGCTCTCCCTATCACAGCTCAGGAGGCGTGTCCATGCTCTCCCTATCACAGCTCAGGAGGCGTGTCTCAGCTCTCTCTATCACAGCTCAGGAGGCGTGTCTCAGCTCTCCCTATCACAGCTCAGGAGGCATGTCTAAGCTCTCTCTATCACAGCTCAGGAGGCGTGTCTCAGCTCTCCCTATCACAGCTCAGGAGGCAGTTGAAGGATGAAACTGAGCATGTGCGGCCTTCTCAGTGAGCAGGTCAAAGAAATAAGAAAACAACAAACACCAGGTGGCGCTATACAGATATATTTTATTGAATAACTCAGTGACCATGCTACATTTTTATTTATATGCAATTACAAAAGTATTCACATCCAGGTGCTGGTTTAAAAACTGTAGAATATTTTTCGTGGGACAACCCCTTTAATGACCAGCAAAGACTCTGCTGGGACTATTAAATTGATGGCCTTCAGGACCTGCTCCAATCAGATTGTTGCCTTTCATTGTCTACATAGGCACAACCCAATCATGGAAGCACTAGGCCCCTATGTTCTGCTGGAGGTCAGCCCCCCACGATCATACATCGATGGGTAGGACATTGACGTTCTTGACCATGTTTCTATGGATACAGACTACAAACAAACCTTGTGTAGTCGGATCTGTAAGTCTCTCCCTCTTTTTGCTAATCTACAGACATTAGAAGAGGAGACAGATGGCTGTAAAATATCACTGCAGGACCAGTCATGTTCTTGTCCATATAAGCCACTAATAAAATCAGAGCCTTCAATTGAAGCTTCTCAATGCCAAAGCGAAATCTTCAACACAGCCCCCCACCTTTTACACTATAAGTGTCTTGTCATGTGACAGAAGGGTCTTTTGGCCCCGCCAGGCACGAAGGATCAGTTGTGACAGCCTCTCCTTCAACTATGGTCTTGAACATAATAACCAGAGTTGATGAAACTATTCAGCTTGGGTTTAAAGGGTGACACCAAAGTAGTATTCCCTCACACAAACTGCATTATCCAGCAGGGGGCGACAATGAGCAGGGAACAAAAACTCCTCCCAGGACATAAAGAATATAAAATCTGTATTCGACCCCAAAGCATCATAGGCTTGAAATTCAGAATTTATTTTTTTTAAGAAAAAACAAACTACATAGGCTACTTTCACACTAGCGTTTTATAATTCCGGCATTGAGTTCCGTCATAGGGGCTCAATACCGGAATAAAAGGCTTCAGTTTTGTCCCCATTCATTGTCAATGGGGACAAAACTGAACTGAAGACAACGGAATGCTCCTGAAAGCATTCCATTCCGTCTTCAGACCGGAGAGCAAACCGCAGCATGCTGCGGTTTGCTCTCCGTACTGTTTATCCGAACCAAGACGGATCCGGAATGACCCCCAATAAAAGTCAATGGGGACGGATCCGTTTGGTGTGACACAATGGTGAACGGATCCGTCCTCCATTGACTTTCAATGGAGTTCATGATGGATCCGTCACCTGCACGCATACATACATACACATAAACATACACAGACATACACACATACTAATACACATACATACTTACATGCTCCCGGCAGGTCTCCACAGCGCAGGAGGAGCAGGAGCAGGATGGCACGCACATAGGACGATTCCACCCGGCGCCCAACAGAGGGCGCAGTGGGGAATCGTCCTATGTGCGCGCAGTCCTGCTCCTCCTGCGCTATGGAGACCTGCCGGGAGCATGTAAGTATGTATGTGTATTTGTATATGTATATGTCTGTGTGTGTGTGTACTGTGTGACATGTGTGGGGCCGGAGAGCGGTCCCTGCGGCAGCACGGATCCGGCGGCACCCTTCACCTGCCGGATCCGGGCTGCCGCTAATGTGAAAGAGGCCTTAGGCTGAGTTCAAATCACTGTTTAGCTCTCCGTTCTTCTGATCCAGAAGAGAGAGAGAAAAGAAAGACAGGATCCTGTACAAAAAACCTGATCCTGTTGCATCAGTTTGAACCATTTCTGAGAACCGTCTGAGATCAGTTTTCTTAGGCTACTTTCACACTAGCGTTTTTGCTGCATCCGGCAGGGTTCAGCAAAAACGCTTCCTGTTACTGATAATACAACCATCTGCATCAGTTATGAACGATCCGGTTCTATTATCTATAACATAGCCAGAACAGATCCGTCATGAACTCCATTGAAAGTCAATGGGGGGCAGATCCGTTTTCTATTGTGACTGTTTTGCTCCGCATCCCATTATGGAAAGCAAAATACAACATGTTGAGGTTTGCTCTCCGGTATGAGAACGGAAAAGAATGCATTTTGGAGCTCTCCATTCTGTTCAGTTACATTTTGTTCCCACTGACAATGAATGAGGACCAAATGGAAGCATTTTTTCCCCGGTATTGAGCCCCTATGACGGATCTGAATAACGGAAAATGTTGACGCTAGTGTGAAAGCAGCCTTTGATGGATCAGAAGAACAGAAAGCTAAACGGTGATGTGAACTCAGCCTTAAAGGGGAACCTGTCATGTTGAACATGGTGTTTGAGCTGCAGGCAGCATGTTATAGAGCAGGAGGAGCTGAGCAGATTGATGTATAGTTTTATGGGAAAAGATTCAGTAAAACTTGTAATTTATACATTTATCTCTCTGCTCATTGTGGGCTTTGAAGTCCAGGAGGCGGTCCTATCAGTGATTGACAGCTCTCTCTGTATACACAGTCACAGAGGGAATGCTGTCAATCACTGATAGGACCGCCTCCTGGACATCAAAGCTCCGAATGAGCAGGAACTTAAATGTATAAATTACAAGTTTTACTGAATCTTCTCCCATAAAAATATACATCAATCTGCTCAGCTCCTCCTGTTCTATAACATGTCGCCTGCATCTCAGACACCACGTTCAACAATGACAGGTTCCCCTTTAACAAACCTATTTTTGTTATGTCACTGCCACCTAACTTCATAATGAGTACCGCACCATTGACGATGTCAACTGTGGCCCTTTAAAAGAACTGCTCGGATCAATGATCCTTTAAGACAGAAGCGCGCTTCGTACTGTAAGCGGCGAGGAGTCATAAGTCATCTCCGAGCGAAACAGACATTGAACTGAGCAGATGTCATTTCGGACAAAAGACTCCCTTAAGTTGGAGGTGTATTTAGCATAATTGCTTTGGAAGTTCTCATGTGTCTCCCGTGAAAATGCATTTAGGCATTTCTCGTCTTTGCTCCGCTGAACAATAAGCCACATTTTCCCTGTATGCATAACATTACGGAGCCTGCCGTTTGCGACCGGAACCCGCCACAATTAAAAGCCCCCCCCTCCCGGAAAATATTTTCCATTCCAAATTTCAATTTTAATAAAACAGCCATTGACTTCCCAACAATCCAGGGTGTAATTAACGCTCCCGTCTAATTCTGCGGGATGTTCATCGTCTGTGCAAATTGTAAAAAAAAAAAAACAACAAAGAGGTTGTTATGGAAACCGATTCAATATTGGGAATGATTGTACATTCTAAACATGGCCGGACGGAGCACCGAAGATCGCTGGGTGCGGAAATAAAAGCGGAGCCGGTGCTGTGTGCGTTCATGCTGATAAGGACCTAAGAGACTACAGCTGCTTTTATTTATCGAGGCGGGAACAGCGGACGCGAGGTTGTTTGGATTTGATAAATAACTTGCGCCGGAATAGAAGTGGAGAACAGTGAAAGGGGGTAAAGGGCTCGGAGTTTCTGGCGAACGGAGGAGAGATGCAAACAAGACCATCTGCGGGCGTGAAGACAGAGGGCAGGGAAGGAGTCTGCCGGCAGATGTTGTGGACGCTGTAGAGCACCTGCCGCAGCTGAATCAGGACCATTCACGGTACTGACCCCACACCAGTGCAAGAAAAATCCCCCCCCCAAAAAAAGGGGGGGGGGGCTAAAGATGACCATAGAGGAGTTTTAAGAAAAGGGGTAAAGAAAAAAATAATGTGTATGATGGAAAGGAGTCACTCACCCACCTCTGCCAGCGCTGGATAGCTCCACCTATGGGTGAGCACCCATGACTTATGGTTATACAGAATTAGAAAAACTGCCACACCAGTACGGTATTGCAATTCAGAAACAGCGCCACTCGTGTCCAGTGGTTGTTTCTGGTATTACTGGTATGGCAGCTCAGCCCCATTAAAAAAGTAAAGAGAGCAGAGAGACCAGGGATGGATGGATTGTAAAAGTGAAATATACAGTAATTAAAGGGGTTATCCAAGACTATAAAATGTCCCCCATATGCCGAGCCCCTCACATTAAATATACTTACCTGGCTTCTGAAAAGAAGAAGCAGCAGCGGCGGTGCAGGGATCAGGAGTGGCGCAGGGAGCCAGGTAAGTATATTTAATGTGAGGGGCTCGGCATATGGGGGAACATAGTCTTGGATAACCCCTTTAAGTGTTCTGTGGCCGCACGGCAAAGGACAGGACATGCCTTATACTTCGCCACAACATAAAGTATTGAAGTCGATGGGTCCGCATGGTGATGCATTGAGCACACCAACGGTAACCGTGTTTTGTGGATAAGAACGGGTTCGCATTTGTCTTACGGACGGAATATAACGGAATTTTAGGACAGAATGCAAAACTGAACCCTTTTTGCTCCATTCTAATACATGTCTATGGGGACAAATAACCGGTTCCGTTTGGTTCCGTTATATGTGACGGAAAAAAAGTCCTGTCGACAGCAACATGTGGAGGAGCCATCACTATGCCATCACTCGTCCCCTTGCTGTACAGTGGTTTGCTATTGCTATTAGACAGCATGCTGAAAGTTCTGGATTGCCTGATGAACGTGCTCATTCCTCGTGCAATTGGCGGCAGTATTACACTGCAAGATGATCGCTAACAAGCATTCATACAATCGATCATCGGGCAGAAAATCTGCCAGTCTAATACACCCTTAAGGGTTGTTTCTTTGTTTCTCCTCTGCACTTGAATCTGCAGCGTTCCCCACCCCTACTCCCTATGTTGCTTCAGACAATGCAGAAAAATAGTACCCGAAGATGGTCAGGGTGGCTGGGTTCAGATAGCTGGCTGTCTTCACACCAATAAGACCACATTATTATAGCAATACAGCTCCATTTTTCTGATACAGAGCTTCAAAGCCACAAAATAAACAATAATATTCTGAATGCTTGAAGTCACCACTAGGGGGAGCTCACTGCATTCTGTAAATACATGGAACTCTATGATAAATAAGTATTCAGTAAAGTCATAAGCTCCCTCTAGTGGTGGCTGCAGGCAACCAAAAGCTTTCGTCAGTGTCAAGATCTATTGAGAAATTAATCAGCACCAAATTTTGGATTTGGACCTAAAAACAGCACAGACGGACATAAAGCTTAAGATAGGGGCAGGCACGGCGAGGCAAAACCATGGTTCAGTGGTTTGGGAGCTGGGTTTATGGTAGTCTGGACAAACATGCTTTATGCTTCTTAACCCTTTACAGTGTGCTATATGTGTGTGTGATCCTGCACCTACGGTATGTGCATCACTGATATTGTGGGTACTGCGCACTAAACCCACAAGATACTGGGCAGGATTTAAGGGGTTATATTAACAATTTTGCATAGAAGCCTGCAGGGATATGCTTGTATCATTTCTAGCAGAGCAGCAATGAGTAAAAGTACATAAAAAGCCATCGTGCCGCAGGTTGTGAAAACCTTGAGACAAAACCATTATTTTTCCTCTTTACAAATAATGCAAAAGAAAATGACAAGATAATGGCTCCACCTACTGTTACATTGTTTCTGTGAAATTGATTTTCTTTCCAGGCTGAGCATGTAAATAAATAGCTTTTATGCGCAATTGTGGAAGGGACCAGCAGAGCCCAGAACGGCAAAGCTATTTATTTGTCTACAGTCAGATAACTCACCTAGCCAAAAAGAGAGAGGAGAAGAAGGCCCAGGGAGGGCAGTAGGGAGGGTGACACAGAGAGAAATGGAAACAGGGACAAGAGAAGGAAGAGAAGGTACCAGTAAAGAAAGAGAGAGAGAGATGGAAAGAGGAAGACATAGATGAAGAGGTGAGACAGGAAGAGACAAAAAGACTGGAAAATGAAATTAAAGAGGGAGACATACAGGAGAAGGCAGAAGGGAAAGAGGAAAAGATACAAGGAAGAAGAGGAAGATAATGGAAAGGATAAGAGAAAAGGAAGAAAAGACTGGAAAGGTAAAAAGGAGAGACATGGAAAGGGGACAGGAGGAGATGTGAAGAGAAGGAAATAGGGGACCAAGACATAAAGTAAAAAATAAACGAACGTAATTTAAAAAAATCTAAACTCTCTATAAAGAGACAATGCAGAGGATGTCAGCGGAAAGTAGTGCAAGAGAGTCCGATATGGAAAGTAGTGTTACTGCACTGGGGTCCTGGGTTCAAATCTAAGGTCAACAGCAGCATAAAGGGGCTCATTTACTAACCAGAAATACGCCTATATGAGGCATATTTCTGGCATGGATTAAGGCTCAAAGGAACTGAAACATTTCGCCGTTCACAGCAGGTCGAAGTGGGCATGGGAGTTGGCCCATCTCATTTACCATTTTCTATGCCTGGTTTAGCTAGGAAGCTGTCTTACATTTAGAAGTGGCCGCCGCCTCTTCATAACTCTGGCGGATCCACCGCCAGTTATAGCGGATATTGAATATACTAAATGAATGAGCCCCAGCTTTTATGTTCTCCTCATGTTTGCACGGGTTCTCTCCCACACTCCAAAATCATTCTAACAGGTTAAATGGCTTCCAATGCAATTGGCCCTAGTGTGTGAGAGATAGGGCCCCCCCCACCCAGGGAGAGGAACTGATGTAAATGGTAAGAATCACTGCACAGTGCGTATTTAATTTTAAGAATTCATCTAAGCCTTTTATAAACAGTCCGTTGATCCTGCTGAGACCACGTCCTGAGGTAGATGATTTACAGTTCGTTTGGTGAAGAAGCTTTGACGTCTTGGAGACTGAACTTTTTCTTCTCCAGTCGGAGTCAGTGTCCTTGAGGGGGTTTTACATGGAACAGCTTTTCACCATATTTTTTTTTACGCCCCGTTTCTATATTTGTATATTATGTAATTTAATTATTTTAATCTTTCCTCATAACTAAGACCCTCCATGCCCCTTATCAGTTTAGTCGTTCTCCTTTATACTTTTTCCAGCTCCAGGGCATCCTTTCTATGGACTGGTACCCAGAACTGAATTGCATATTCCAGATGAGGCCACACCAATGCTGTTATTTTATCTACGATGATCTACAAGGACGCCCAAATCCTCCTCTAAACACATATGAAGTAACAAAAGTAGGAGAAAGGAAAAGTGACACAGGGAACGGAAACAGTCAGAGAAATACGAAAGACAGGGGAGAAAACAAGGAAATGGGAAGACACAGAAAAAAATCAAGGAAAGAAAGGGAAGCAGAGGAGGAGGACATAATTGATGAGGACAGCAAGTAGGTAAAGAAAAGGATAATAAATAGGGAAGAACGATGTTGGAGTGTAAGAAATACAGATTTTTATTAATTTTTAGGAAAATATCATAAGCCATATATTGTATAGGTATCCTGGACATATCTAAGGCCTCTTTCACATTAGTGGCAGCACGGATCCGGCAGGTGAAGGGTGCCACCAGATCCGTGCTGCCGCAGGGACATGGGTATGGGTCCAGAACCACGCTCCGGCCCCACACATGTCACACAGTACATGCATACACACAGATACACACACACAGACATATACACATACATACTTACATGCTCCCGGCAGGTCTCCACAGCACAGGAGGAGCAGGACGGCGCGCACATAGGAGACGATTCCCCACAGCGCCCTCTGCTGGGCGCCGGGTGGAATCATCCTATGCGTGCCCTGTCCTGTTCCTCCTGCGCTATGGTCACCTGCCAGGAGCATGTAAGTATGTATGTGTATATGTATGTGTATATGTGTGTGTATGTTTATGTGTATGTGTGTATGTCTGTATGTGTGTATGTGTGCAGGTGACGGATCCGTCATGAACTCCACTGAAAGTCAATGGAGGACGGATCCGTTCTCCATTGTGTCCACACCAAACGGATCCGTCCCCATTGACTTGCATTGGGGGTCATGACAGATCCGTCTTGGTGCTTTCAGGAGCATTCCGTTGTCTTCAGTTCAGTTTTGTCCCCATTTGGGACAAAACTGAAGCGTTTTATTCCGGTATTGAGCCCCTATGACGGAACTCAATACCGGAATTATAAAACGCTAGTGTGAAAGTAGCCTCAACCAGAGTTAACCAGAAAGTGCTGGAAAATCATAGTGAGTGACCAATCAGATGTTTCCAGGAGATATTCTAGAAGATTCTAGAACCGGCTGTTGATCATACAAAAAGGCCGGAGTGTGAGACCCAAAGGGGAGGGGGGGCACAGGAACTGAACAGGACGGGAAAACTGGACAGCGAGAAAGAGAAGGAAGACAGAGGAAGAGAAGAGAGAAGAAAAGAAGTGAGCCCAGACTAAGAAGGAGTGACACAGAAACTGGAAGGGACTGAAGAAAGACTAATTGAGTGACCTAAACAGACTTATGTATGGTAACAACTCTATGCTCTAAGGATTAAGGGATTTACTTGTTTATTGTATATATATTGTATAAAACTCCTATGTATGCTATACATATTTCTTGGTTCTTCAATCTTACTTCCATATTTACTCATCGATAATAATAATTGTAATAACGATATTTTCCACACTGTACAATATACGTATTTTAGAATTTCACTCTTGTATCTCATTTATTACACCCAACTCAAAGAATCAGACCCAGTAAGAGGGTATAATATATATTTATATACTGTATATAATAATTTATTACAGGAGTAAGAAATAAAAGACACAAGGAAGGTGGAAAGAAAAGAAGGAGGATGAATACAAGGAATGGACCTACAAAAGAGTGCGCAGCAACCTTTCTAAAATATAGAATAGGAGATCTGGAAGGCGACTGGTTGTTATGGGCAAAGCATAGTTAAACATATACTGATAAGGCGTAGACTGGTGTATGGACATAAGGTCCCCCCACCATCACCACCACCACCCACATCAATAGAAATAGACGTCTGAGAACGGGAAAAAGAAGAGGATACGCATGTGAAGAGCGAGGAGGTGAACAATGGACACTACATCAGTGCGGCCTAACTTCTATCCTGAGGCGGAACGTGACCTAGATTCCTCTGTATTACATCTTTTTGTTAATTACATGCTCCATTTTGGCTGAGAACCTGACAGCAGTAATGCAGAGCGAGAGCTCAGAAATAACTTACAAAAAGACTACCTACACTGGGGCAAAAAATTCCTTCTTGCTCCATAAATCTGGCAAAATCTTACCCAGAGAGTAATGAGGGGATTTTTCTGGGATTTTTATATTGATGATCTATCTAGGATAAGTCATTAATATCAGATCAGTGGGGGTCCGACACCCGGCACCCCCTGTTTAAAGGGGTTGTCCGAGTTATGAAAAAAAAATGTATAGTACTGCAAATCTGATGGGCAGCAATATATAACTAAGTTAAGCAAGTTTTAGGCAAAAAAAATCTATATTTCCACATTTCCCTGGTTCTCTTCTGGTCTTTGTTTACATGCAGTAATAACAATCTCTGCCCCTCCCCCTTCCTGCTCTGCAAAGGCAGTGAATACAAGAGCTGCCCTGAGTGACATGTCTGCTGGAATACTCTGCAGCATGTTGTATGTGTAGGACTACAAGTCCCAGCTGTACAATGACACTGCTGATACACACAGGATCTCCCCCCTACCTCTACTTGTACTTTGCATCTCCTCCAGATCAGCTCCAGTATCAGCTCTGTGTCTGTAGGTGAGGAGGGCAGATCATGTTTCTCTTTACATCTGCAGCTGCTGTTGTAAAGCCTTCAGTGTGTTTTGGCTGAAGGGGTAAATGTTTTATCTGAAAGAATCCAGGGAGAGAGCAGATAGCAGCAGCGGCAGAGCAGGGGGGCGTGGCCAGCACAGTGATGTCACCTGTACAGTAGCTATTATCTGATCTCTGAGGCTTGTGCACGAATATAAAATTAGCAAGGAGGCAAGCTGACATCACAGGTCATGTGACCCTGAGTGAAATCTGATAAACCAAAAGCTTTAGAAGCAGAAAGTGTATGGAAAAGCTGTTGTATTTGACTAGTTAGAAACATACAAAGGACAAAAAAATAACCCCTTTAAGGCAGCTGCTGGCATCATAAACTATACCATGGAGGGAAGGCTCCCTTCACTGTGTAGTTTCCAGCGAAGTCCCACTGAGGCTCAGCTCCCATGGCTATTCACATGGCCATTTTAACCTCTAGTGAATAGCTGCCAGGAAAAAACAGGAAGTCTTATTTTTGGCTGTTTTCACGACCATTGAAATCAACGGGCCCATTTTTAATGACGATTTAGGAGTGCACCCGTCTGTCTAATAGCTGTTAAAATTGGGTACACTGTGTTAAATACCATTCAGGGGTTAAAATAAAAAAAAAACCTCATCACTTGAATGTGAGGGAACACTTGCTTCATACTGGTGGCAGCAGGACCTGACGCTCCCAGCGTCATGATGTCACATGAGAGTGTTCGCTCGTGTGCAAGTGGATGAGGTTTATTTTTTTTTTAAGGATCTGTTGGCACTAACGGGGGGGGGGGGGGGGGGGGGGCATTATGGGGTCTGATTGATCTGAGGTCTGATATGGGGTCTGATATGAGGTCTGATATGAGGTCTGATATGAGGTCTGATATGAGGTCTGATTGATCTGAGGTTTGATATGGGGGCCTAATTGATCTGAGGTCTGATATGGGGTCTGATTGATCTGAGGTCTGATATGAGGTCTGATTGATCTGACGTCTGATATGGGGGTCTGATTGATCTGATGTCTGATCTGAAGTCTGATGAAAAATATTTCTTTCTTTTTCTCTAAAACCTAGGTGTGTCATCATCAGGAGCGTCTTTTAAAGCAAAAAATACGATAGTTATATGGGCTAATGTAGATGACTGCAAGTTCCACAATATAGCCTCTAAGCAGATACCGTCCATCTCAGTGGTAGGTACTTACAATCTGCGCAGCTGTATCAGACCATGTCATCTTGCCCCCTCTAGTGGTGTCCTGAGGGACACTACAATACCGGACGCTCTTCTGTGACCATACATTCATTCATTGCAGGGCTGGCACTTGACAATCAGGCCACATTCATATGGGACAAGGGTCTCTGTGCCATCCATATAATGAATCACATTTTATTTGAAGCTGTTTTCTTTGGAACAAAAGCCTCAGTTCATCAGTTACAGATGCAGATTGGGACTATCCTATTTCCTATTCATTACATAATTTTTTGCTCTGCCTCCATTTGTTCAACTCACATTCAATAAATGAGTAACTGGACCGGTGCCCTGGTAAACGGCCCAGCTCCAAGATAAGCAATGGCACAAACAAGAGACGCAGAGCTGGAAACGAATTGTCTTCAAATCAAAAGTCTGGAGTCAAACTTTTTCCATCTGTTAAGAAAACTGCTCTGGGGTAACGGCAAGAAGGACAAACGTACATATACCATAGATAGTTCTTAAAGGAGAACTACGGCTCTGCAACTGTTGTGAAACATCAACTCCCAGGATTTCTGAGAGTCTGCTGGGAGTTGTAGTGGTGTGAGAGTCATAGATGGGAAAGAACTGATCTATGAAGATCAATCCATTTAAACCAGGCATAGTGCATAATAATAAGGCTGATCCTGCTGATTATAGTGATATCTGTCTTGTGAAAATCCGTTGCAACATTCCAAAGAAAAATGGCTTTTTACTCTTTCTGCATGAGAGGGCTTCAGTGCAGAGGGGTGTGGCCAGCACTGGTAAGTTGAGGAGCACTGAGGGTCTGGGCTCCGCCCCTTTAGAGCACTGAAGACCTCAATTACAGAAAGAATAAAAGTCTTTTTTCTCGGGAACACCCCAACCGATTTTCACAAGACAGGTATCATTTTGATCAGCAGGATCAAGCCTACCAGGCAGTATGCCTGGTTTTGTAGGGTTGATCCTGCTGCCAGATCCTGTTTAAAAAGGTTGTCCAGTGAGATAATGTGTTATGCATAGGGCACAATGAGTTAAAAAGCGTTACTTACCTCACAGATCCACCGTCACCGCCATTCTGATGCTAGTCTCCACTTCCAGGTCTGGTTCTAACACTCAGAAAATGAATGCCTGTTCAGCTACTCACTAACCACATATTTGACCCGCCTCATCCAGTGACTGGCTAACGCACGCATCTACAGGTATTTCCTGGGTGTCAAGCCAGGACTATCAATGTTGTAAACTTGGAGATCCCCTTTAAGGTGTTTATGAGCCCAATACTTATTTACGCCATAAATACTGGAGATATATAGAAAAAAAATGAACAGATCTGTCTACATCAGCATACTGATTGTTTCCAGAATATAAAAAGGTTAATGCATAAAAACAGTACATTACACAGATATTAAACTGCATGACTACAATTCTTGCTTTTAAACCACAATGAAATTGACAAGAATCTTCTGAAGGAAACATCAGATATACTATATGGTCTAGACCAGTGATCAGCAACCCCCAGTACTCTAGCTGTTGAGAAACTACAATTCACAGAATGCTCCATTCAATTCTATGGGAGTTAGAACAGCCAAGCATTTTGCATGCTGGGAGTTGTAGTAGTCCAGTGACATTATTATTAATTTAATTTAGTGCCCTAGACCTCTAAAGATGTTATCATTGACTCCTTTACTGCCCTAGCCCACCATAGAAGTTATCACTGACTCCATTACTGCCCTAGACCACAAAAATGTTTAGAATTGACTCCTTCACTGCCCTAGCCCACCAGAGATGTTATCATTGACCTTTTACTGCCCTAGAGCACAAGAAATGTTAGAATTGACTCCGTCACCGCCCTAGACAACCAGAGATGTTATCAATGACTCCTTTACTGCCCTAGCAACCCAGAAATGTTATCATTGACTCCTTTACTGCCCTAGACCACCATAAATGTTATTATTGACTCTTCAATGCCCTAGCCCACCATAGAAGTTATCACTGACTCCATTACTGCCCTAGACCACAAGAAATTTTAGAACTGACTCCTTCACTGCCCTTGCCCACCAGAGATGTTATCATTGACCTTTTACTGCCCTAGACCACCAGACATGTTATCATTGACTCCTTCACTGCCCTAGCCCACCAGAGATGTTATCATTGACCCTTTACTGCCCTAGACCACCAGACATGTTATCATTGACCCTTTACTGCCCTAGACCATAAGAAATGTTAGAATTGACTCCTTCACTGCCCTAGCCCACCAGAGATGTTATCATTGACCCTTTACTGTCCTAGACCACCAGACATGTTATCATTGACTCCTTCACCGCCCTAGACAACCAGAGATGTTATCATTGACTCCTTTACTGCCCTAGCCCACCAGAGATGTTATCATTGACTCCTTTACTGCCCTAGCCCACCAGAGATGTTATCACTGACTCCTTTACTGCCCTAGACCACCAGAAATGTTATTATTGGCACCTTCAATGCCCTAGTCCACCAGAAATGTTATCATTGACTCATTCACTGCCCTAGCTCACCAGAGATGTTATGACCTCTTCAGTTCCATAACCCAAAAGGGATTGCACACATAATCCTTTCACTCCTCTAGACCAGCATGTTATGTTAACAGGAATGTAACACTTTCAATGCCCTAGTCCACCAAGAATATTACCATTAACCTTTTACTGTATCTGATATATCCTTGCTATTAAAGACTCTAGCTCAGGTTGGATCGACAATCTAGCCATCATCTTGGTCTTGTTTAAAAGCCACGAATCTTGGTTTTAAATCAAGACCAGGATTGTGATCTAGCCTGACATAGGTAGTACGGAAACAGCCATTCTGGCTAAATCACTACAACTGCAGGTGCAGAAATTTGCTTTACATCAGGATACCTGGACAGAAAATGTTACAAAAAGTCAGGAATGACTTTTGACAGTAGTAGTGAGTGGGCTCAATATCATATGCAGAGGCTACTGCTCTGGAAGTGGGAGGAGAGGTAAATCAATCACCTTTTGGAATTGTGTTCCTCCTTATCTACCTCCTTCTTTAAAAAATAGATATGCTTTGTTTTTTTTATTGTAATCCTGCCTGTAATGATAGTGAGATGACTGCTGATCTATTGTGCATGCAGCTACCAGTGAAAAAGTTAAATACTATAGGATATATATGAAGTTACATGGAAAGTGAAAAATATCACCACCGAATGCTTTCAAAAGTATGCCCAATATGTGGTGACTACAACATAAGGATATAATAAAAAGCCAGTTTTTACCTGCCTCAGGCGAACTTCGCATCATTGGCCAAGGGGTTGCGTTGCTTCCAGATGTAGGGGCCAGAGCATGCTGAGCCCTCCAAGCCAAAGGGTATGGAGCTGCAAGAAAGAAGAGGGCATGAGTGACTCCGCAAACAGCTTATTTACCAAACTACAGGATTTATCAAGGTACAATCAGTGCTCCATATACTTCTTCATGGTCAACCAACAATTCAGTCAGTTTATTATGCCTAATGCAGGGCCCGATGGAGTGGCACATTATACTTCATTACAAAGGACACTGCGCAATTCCTGTGCCACCTTCACAAGCCCTGTGTAAGCTATAACACTGTTATGGCGGTGTCCCATGCCCGCCTCTGCTTTGCTCTTCCCCGTGGACACAGGCGCCCCATCAGCATCCTTCTACGATCCAGCGGGCTGCCGCCGGAATACTCCTCCACTCTTCTCTCCTTGCAGGCTGTGGAGTGTCTTTCTAGGGTACATAGGGTACCCTCTAGCATGTTTGGATTTTCCATGAACTGTCTTTAACTTGTGTTTTGGATTTCGACCTGCCTGACCTCTGCCTGATCTCCGTGCTAATCCTGAGCTGCCTGCCCTGACCTCAGACTGTTTTCCGGACTATCAAAAACTCTATCTGCCCCAATCTTGGCCTGTTACTGACTACGATTTGCCTGTCCCTTCGATGTTAAGTACCTGTGTCTCTTGGCCCCCTGTAGGTCAACTGTCAATCAAACAGAAACTACTCCACAGGGCTCCAGATGGCGACCAAAATGGTCGCAAATGCGACTTAGATTTGACAAATGGCGACAAGACTTTTTAGTCTTGTCGCCATTTGCGCCTGGACCCGATCGGCACCTACTTATACTAGGCTGCGCTACTGCACAGCCTAGTATCAGAGAACATGGAGAAGACAAAATTTAAAAAAAATCTATGACCTGTCCTGCGCCGCGGCTCCGCTCCGGTGTCCGGCGCTCCTCTTCTTCTATGTGCCTGCGCCGCACTGCCCTGACCGCATACAGCGTCAGGACATAGTGCGCGCACTCTGACCTGACGCTGCACGCAGTCAGGTGACAGTGCAGCGCTGGACACCGGAGCGGAGGCGCGGCGCAGGACAGGTAAGTGATTTTTTTATTTTATTCTGATGGTGGCAATGTGGGCAGATCTGAGGTCTGAAGGGGGCACAAGTGGGCTGGCCTGAAGGGGGCACAAGTGGGCTGGCCTAAGGGGGCACAAGTGGGCTGGCCTGAAGGGGGCACAAGTGGGCTGGCCTGAAGGGGGCACTGTGGGCTGGCCTGAAGGGGGCACTGTGGACTGATCCGAGGTCTGAAGGGGGCACTGTGGGCTGATCCGAGGTCTGAAGGGGGCACGGTGGGCTGATCCGAGGTCTGAAGGGGGCACGGTGGGCTGATCCGAGGTCTGAAGGGGGCACGGTGGGCTGATCCGAGGTCTGAAGGGGCAGGGTGGGCTGATCCGAGGTCTGATGGGGGCACTGTGGGCTGATCCGAGTCTGATGGGGGAGTGGTGGGCTGATCCGAGGTCTGATGGGGGCACTTTGGGCTGATCCGAGGTCTGAAGGGGCACGGTGGGCTGATCCGAGGTCTGATGGGGGAGTGGTGGGCTGATCCGAGGTCTGATGGGGGCACTGTGGGCTGATCCGAGGTCTGAAGGGGGCACGGTGGCTGATCCGAGTCTGAAGGGGGCACGGTGGGCTGATCCAAGGTCTGATGGGGGCACGGTAGGCTGATCCGAGGTCTGAAGGGGGCACGGTGGGCTGATCCGAGGTCTGATGGGGGCACGCTGGGCTGATCTGAGGTCTGATGGGGGCACGCTGGGCTGATCTGAGGACTGATGGGGCCAATAATTATTAAATAAAAAGTAAAAAAAAAAAAAAAACACCAATATATTAATATATATACGACCGTGTGAACGTGCCCGCATCTATTCCGCAATTTTGCAGAATAGATACGGCTGTATTCACTTCAATGGGCGGCTTGTGAACTTGCCTAGCCGTGGCTCCGCAAGAAATGATAGAACATGTCCTATTTTTGTCCGCAACAGAAGACAAGAACAGGCATTTTGATCAGGACGCCCGGCCATGTTCGGCAAATTGCGGAATACAGGCCGGGCGGCATCCGCGGTATTGCAGATCCGTATTTTTGCGGATCCACAATACTATGGCCGTCTGAATGGCCCATTAATCACCCCATTTCTCAATTTTACATATAAAATATATTAATAAATGTCCAAAAACTCCAAAGTATTTAAATATAAAAAAATCTCCTATACGGTGAACACGTAAAAGAAAAAAAATTAAAAAATAAAACCTCACAATTCACTATGTTTTAGTCACCTTGTCCCCCCTAAAAATAGGATAGGACAATTCTATTAAGGGCCGGACGTTCCGTTTTTCAGGTTAGGAGCCAATGGCTCCTTGGTTTTTTGATAGGACAATTTTAGTCTGGAGCACTGCTCCAGGAGGTAGTGGACTAGTGGTTCCCCTGCAGCGGAGACCAGATCGCTGTACAGGTATTAAAGGGTGAACTCATATTAAAGATCAAATTGATTCTTCCTGAATTTTTCCCAAAAATTAAAATTCTAATAAACCTGAATTTCTTCAGCTTCAGAGAGAGGGATATAGAAGCCAACAAATAACATTCACTTTAAAAAAAAAATGTATAAACCACGTTTCCTTCCAAAAGGCAAAGAAAACTGGATGTCCCCATGTAATATTCCTCTGGAAAAGACTTGCACAAATCAGTTTTCCTTCCAAAAGGAAAAGAAAACTGAGTGTCTCACAGCAGCTGATGTAACATAGCTATCCAAAGTCAATGCTTAGCCTAAAAAAACAGGCTATAAAGCATAACTGGTTTAATAGCTAAGTCAGCATCTCATCCTATAGTGCTTTCCATGTGATTACCCTATAACAAAGTAGATCAGAAAAAATTAGCTTAGCTAGCTGAGAGACCTTTGTCGGGGCATAGGGAGTACTCTTTCTCATTATGGAGAGCAACTAGTATGTGTGAGGAGTATTATAGGCCAGGCAACAATGCTCTGGGTTTCTGGGGAAAATATATGCAAATCAGCATATCTTACTTCTGTTGACATCAGAGAGACTTAGCTTTCTTTGTCTTTTTAAAGAAAAGCTATATCTGAGTATCTATCCCAGAAACCTAAAGATATTAAATTTAGCTTTCCTTCCAAAAGGAAAAGAAAGCTAAACTCTCTGATGTCAACAGAAGTAAGATATGCTAATTTACATATATTTTTCCAAAAATGCACAGCAGTGTTGCCTGGTCTACAATACTCCTCATGCATACTAGAGACTCTGCATAATGAAAAATAGTACCTCCCAGACCCTGACAAAGGCCTCTCTGCTCTGATAAAGGTTAATCACCTGGAAAGAGCCACAAGATGAGATGCTTACTTAGCTATTAGCCAAGTTATGCTTTATAGTCTGATTAAGCATTGACTTAAACTTGACTTGGATAGCTATTTCACATCTGCTGGTGTTATACACTCAGTTTTCCTGTCCTTTTTTTAAAAAAAAAAAAAAAAAAGCTAATTTGCACAACTTTCAGAATTGATTTGGTCAGAATCAAATTTTTTTAAAAAAAATCTGACAAATCAGACCCAAAATGAATTTCAAGAAATTCCCTCATCTTTAACTCACATGAATACTTAACTTTTCATATTGGCCACTAGATGTCAGCAAAACAGAAATAGAATCCCAGCTGCTAAACCAGTCTCATTTTACAGCTGCTGTGATGAATCCTGTATAATCATCAATATGGTTGCTTCACTATTACTTCTTGTTAGTGTTATAAATGACACCAGACATTTATAGTGTTCTGCATACGTTATACAAATTATATTATAAATTACACATAAGTCTTTCCCTTACTTGTTCTCTCTTTGGACTTACTTTCCAATGGGTTCACATCAGCCCTAGCAATTTTCGTTCTTCTGCAACGCTACAACGGCTTTTAGATGGAATTTGCAATAGAGGCCCTGAACAGAGACTCCGCTGAAGGTGTGAACATACCTTTAGTTGTTTCCTTCCGTGTTGATGCTTTTTGGCTCTGCTCTACTAGAAAACTGTGGCTATAGATTAGTTGTATTGTTTATGGCAGGGATGCTCAACCTGTGACCCTCCAGCTGTTACAAAACTACAACTCCCAGCATGCCCGGACAGTCTACAGTTATCATGGGCATGGTGGGAGTGGTCATTTTACAACAGCTGGGGGGCCACGGGTTGAGCATCCCTGGTTTATGGAATACTAGTGTAGTCTGAAATGTATCTCCTGCCTCATCAGAGGCTTGGATTATTGTTTGATCCCTCCCAAATGCTTTACACTGCAGCTCTGCTTGTCCAGTTTTGTTGGTCCTTATAGCCAGCACATGAAGTGTTAATTTCCATTCATGCTGGGATAGAATCACAAAAAGAATAACAGCGGTAAGTAACTAGGCCACTAGAAATAAAAAAAAAGGTAATTGCTAGACATAGACTGCGACACCTGAGCCTCAAGAAGGGAGAACCTGTATTCTACCTTAAAAATAATTTCTGTGGCGCCAGATGGTGATAAATCATGTCATCCTGGCACCATCTAGTGCCATAAAAATATAATGCAATGTAAATTACGACCCACTACATTGATTTCTGTAAAGTACATTGGATTATAATTTACGCCTCTGAATTTGTATGAGCGGAAATGCAAAAATCTAAGAATTATATCGTAATACTGTAATGCATCTAACGGCGTTGTACATAAAAGAGGGTAGGCCTCATGACAGTGATTAAAACAGGCCCCCGTTATGATGGCAGGCTCTGCTACCAAAGACAGATTTTTGTTTCCCAAAATGTTTTTTCTATGACACTTGGGTCAATTTCCCATCTCAATGCAGTGGGGAGTCTTGCACATGTTGTCACCACCCAATATCAGATGAATATGTGCCCAAAATGGCATGGACCTCTTTTCCTATAGCTGCCAGCAGTCACATGGCCTGGTACATGGTCCTTAGGCACCTTATATTTCTGATACTTAATTGTAATAATGAATGTTCTCTTTTATTTTTATACAAATTAGCTATTTTGAGCACCAAGGGGCTGGCTGTAGGACTTGGAGCACCTCTAACGCTATGCTCTGATGCTATGCTTGTGCACTCAATCTGCTGCTGCTGCTACTGAAGAAGTACAGATTCAGAGTATGCATGCGCTGACGACATCACTCCACGTGGGAGGGAGGCGCCCCAGGTGAGTATACTGCCCTCCCCGTACAGCCCTCTCTTCAGAGCCTCCACTGCCACCAATGAGTCCTGGAACCCACATCTTAGTAAAATCATGCATTCCATGTGTTGTGGCTAACACATTGATCACTCTGTATACCATAATAATATTTACATAACACTGGACCACCAATGATTGTTTGTCACGTTACATTAGTGAGTGACCGCACAGGCGCAAGAACACAGCGCTAGACGAGAGGTGAGAAAGTACATTGGACTGGAGTGTAGTGGTGCTCCAAGTGCTACGGACGGCCCCTAGGTGCTCAAAATTGCTAATTTGCATACAAATAAAAAAGATTTAAAAAAGCAGTTCACTCTAGAGACAAAATACATGTATCATTTTACTTAGCATGATCAACCCTACCAGGCAATATGCATATATCATGCTCTTGATGCTCAGATGTTCTTTAATGATGTACTCCATGCTGGGAAATACAGGCAGATACTTATCCATCGTGCAATACAAATAGGGAGACGTCTGATTGGCTCCAAATGTATTTTGTAGCAGGACAACGACCCCAAACACACAGCCAATGTCATTAAGAACTATCCTCAGCGTAAAGTAGAATACAGAGTACATGGACATCAGGGGCGGATTGGCCATAGACCTTACAAGGAAATTTCCCGGTGGGCCAGTGCCCAAGGGGCCACCTGGACCCTTCTCATGACTGGCCAGTAGAAGTTTTTGGGGATGTATTTTGTGCTGCTGGCAGTATTTTGTGATGGACTGTGGTATTTGGCTCTCTTGGAGTGGTATCATGTGCCATAATATGGTATAGTTGGCCCTGCCTTCCATCAATTTAGCCCCAACTACAAAACAGGGCCACGTTTAGTATTTTTTCCAGGGCCACTTTAAGTTCCCAGTCCGCCCCTGATGGACATGATGATATGACCTCCACACAGAGCCCTGATCTATTCTCAACATCATCCAGTCTGTCTGGGATTGCATGAAGAGACAGAAGGATTTGGGCAAGTCTACATCCACAGAAGATCTGCGGTTAGTTCTCCAAGATGTTTGGAATAACTTCTCTGCCAAGTTTCTTCAAAAACTGTGGTCAGAATTGAGGCCTACTTCACAACGACTCCCATGAACAGCAAGTTTAGGAGCCCTGATCTCAACATCATCCAGACTGTCTGGGATTACATAAAGAGACAAAAGGATTTGAGCAAGCCTACCTCCACAGAAGATCTGCGGTTAGTTCTCCAAGATGTTTGGAATAACCTCCCTGCCAAGTTTCTTCAAAAACTGTGTCCAGAATGGAGATCTACTTTACAAGGACTCCCATCAACAGCAAGTCTAGGACATTTTTTTTGTCCTTTACATCTCATCTTTTTTTCTTTGGTTAGTGATCTGTATTTGATGTGATACTGTCTTTTGCGCCTGCTTCCCCAGCCATTTTTCCCTGCATTTTCATGTAGGGATTTCATGCAGGGGGTGGGCAGAACAGGAAGTCTTTGAGATGCCACATCAGCCAATAGCTGCAGAGCACTGAGTGATGTCAGAGAAGGAAGCATCTTAGGCAACTTCTGCTGTACAGCCCATTAGCATGCAGCAGATGACCAATATTGTACAGAGCGCCTTGGAGACTGTTAATGAGGACCTGACTGAAAGAATTAACAGAACTGATATGTTGAAGGTTATTTCTCATTAGCATCATTAGGGCATATGGAGGGCAGAGGGGGCTTCTATGTTCTCTGGTCTTCATGAGACAACCACATTAACTAATTGGGGAAATTTTCCTACAATTTCCGATACAATTTGCACAATTCAATAGAATTTAGATTTTTAAGTCTAATTTCACTCAACTAAACAAAAACAGCATCCCTTCCCTCAGCCCTCAGTCATCATTGATCTTCGTGCAATGAATTGTCCATCATTCAAATCTTCCATATGTCAAAGGTTCAATGTAAAACGATAATCCCTCACTCTACTCCTGACGCCTGAATTACATGTTAACAAAAACATTACTTCAGCCTTGTGTGCTATTTATTCTGGATGATACGTACTGCAAGTCTTCTGCTTCCAGAAGACTAATGGCAGCTACTGCCGATGCTGGCAGATTATCTGACAAACAATGGTTCTCCATCCTTCAAAAAAAGAAATTCAGCGAGGTAACCGAACATTTCAAACAGAATAATTCATCCTTTCCAAAATCTATCACATTCATCGGTCACACAGGGAAATAAATGTCAGTTTCCTGTAGAGAAGGTTCTATACATAGGACTGCTACCAAATAATACCAGCTGGATAAAAAGGGAGTGCAGTGTTGGAAGGTGGCTTCACACAAAGACCTTTTATTAACTACAAGACGTAGGATCTACTCAAAGTCTAAACAAAACATTAAAAAAAACCTAAATAGTGGTCAATGGCCATTAAGAGGTTATCATCAGCTTCCCTGGTTGTCTAGATCCTGAACAGGTCAATGCTAAAATTACTTGTGTTTAGGGAAAGGATGGAGAAACGTCAGTATCTCTAGTGGTCCAAGGCAAGAACGAGATTAATGTCAACATCCTTGGTGGTAAACGGCAAGAAAAAGGTTGATGTTATCATCTCTGGTGGTCTAGGGAAAGGATGGGGTTAATGTCAGCTTTCCTGGTTGTGTAGAGTAGGAGGATGTTAAAGGGTTTCTGTCACCATTTTTTTCGGTATGAATCAGGCTGACATTAGAGATGTGCTAATGTCACCTGATTCCAAATATATATCTGTTTTATTTACTGGTGCCCCAATTTTTATATAAAATGAACTTTTATTT
Organism: Rhinella marina; assembly: GCA_900303285.1. NCBI lineage: Eukaryota > Metazoa > Chordata > Amphibia > Anura > Bufonidae > Rhinella > Rhinella marina. The sequence goes on along the minus strand of ONZH01030421.1, from coordinate 77,761 downwards.
TATGCTAATAAGGCCTCTAGGTGCAAGGGGCGTTACCTCTGCTCCTAGAGGCTCTGTTGATTGACAGGACCAGGCAGAGAAGAAACACTCCATTCACCATAGCTTGCAAGGACCTTCAATGATGTCATGACCATGTGATCAGTCACATGGTTAGGATCACACAAAAAGCCTGTCTCCTCCTAAACCATGTGACTGATCACATGGTCATGACATCATTGAAGATCCTTGCAAGCTATGGTGAATGGAGTGTTTCTTCTCTGCCTGCTCCTGTCAATCAACAGAGCCTCTTGGAGCAGGGGTAACGCCCCTTGCACCTAGAGGCCTTATTAGCATAAAATAAAAGTTCATTTTATATAAAAATGGGGGCACCAGTAAATAAAACAGATATATATTTGGAATCAGGTGATATTAGCACATCTCTAATGTCAGCCTGATTCATACCGAAAAAACTGGTGACAGAAACCCTTTAATGCAATCTTCTCTGGAGATGACAGCATTTCTAGGTGGTAAAACAAGTGGGTGAAAGGGGATTCTGGGCCTTTAAAATTGATGACCTATCCTTAGGATAGGCCATCAAGATTATATTGGGGACTTACCTACTCCTGGCACCCCAACTGATTAGATTACTGAAGGGTCCGTGGCTCTCTGATGAGCTGTTCATAAGGCCAAGACAGGCAGTCCATAACACAAAGGACTTTACATAGTGGTGTGTTAAGCAGAAATTCTCCTAATTCTCCTTCCCTTACTTTATTGAAAAGTCATTTTGCAGACAGTCTTCTGCCATTTTTGGTATACAGAACTCATGAAGACCTATGTGAGTGATCTGATCTTGGAGTAATCTATTACTCCACTCCATCTGCCCCATCTTGTTGGTCTCACAGTAGAAGTATAGACAGATCAGTAGCAGAAGAGTGCGTAGACTTTAAACTGGTAAGTCTTCCACAATAAAAAATGTATATATTTTTAATTTACACTTTCCCAAATGTTCTGATTTTATGACTGTCTTTAAAAGGAATCTGTCACTTTATAAAACCATATTAAATACAGCAAACTTCTGACTTCAGATCAGTAATTTGCAGGGGCAGATTGGCCATAGACCTTACAGGGGAATTTCCCAGTGGGCCGATGCCCAGGGGCCCACCTGGGCCCTCCTCACAGCTGGCCAGTGGAAGTTTTTGGGGATGTATTTTGTGCTGCTGGGGCAGTATACTCTGATGGACTGTGGTATTTGGCTCTGTTGGGGTGGTATAATGTGCCGCAATATGGTATTGCTGATCCTGCCTTCCATGAATTTGAATCCAACTACATAACAGGGCCACTTTTAGCATTTAATCCAGGGCCACTTTAAGTTCCCAGTGGAGTGATTGTGTACACATCCTGTATTATACTCCAGAGCTGTACTCACAATTCTGCTGGTGGAGTCACTGTGTACATACATTACATTACTTATACTGTACTGATCCTGAGTTACATCCTGTACTATACTCCAGAGCTGCACTCACTATTCTGCTGGTGGAGTCACTGTGTACATACATTACTTATCCTGTACTGACCCTGAGTTACATCCTGTATTATACTCCAGAGCTGCACTCACTATTCTGCTGGTGCAGTCACTGTGTACATACATTACTTATCCCTGTACTGATCCTGAGTTACATCCTGTATTATACTCCAGAGCTGCACTCACTATTCTGCTGATACAGTCACTGTGTACATACATTATTTATCCTGTACTTATCCTGAGTTATATCCTGTATTATACTCCAGAGCTGCACTCACTATTCTGCTGGTGAGTCACTGTGTACATAAATTTATTTTACTTATCCTGTACTGATCCTGAGTTACATCCTGTATAATACTCCAGAGCTGTTCTTACAATTCTGCTGGTGGAGTCACTGTGTACATATATTACTTATCCTGTACTGATCCTGAGTTACATCCTGTATTATACTCCAGAGCTGCACTCACTATTCTGCTGGTGGAGTCACTGTGTACATACATTACTTATCCTGTACTGATCCTGAGTTACATGCTGTATTATACCCCATAGCTGTACTCACTATTCTGCTGGTGGAGTCATTGTGCACATACATTACAGTACTAATCTTGTACTGATCTTGAGTTACATCCTATATTATACTCCAAAACTGCAGTCACTGTTTTGCTGGTGGAGTCACTGTGTGCATGCAGTGACCCAGTGGATCACTGCAAGGGCTAATTATATGATACTGTGTGATTTATTGGCAAAGTACTCTTTTTTTGTGCATTATCTATCCACATGGTTATGTATGGGTAACAAATAGTTAACATCGGCAGTGTTCGCCTTAGGTTGCCAGGGTGATGGGCTGATCCCACCCCTTGGTTAGTGAGTCTAAGCTCAGCAGAGCTGGAGAAGAGATGTGCATGTGTTAGCTCCTACCATATAGGCCCAGACTAAAGCCTTATGCAGGAAACATCATTCCTGAGACTGAAAAGCTGTCAGAGAACAACTCAACTGTGAGGACTATCCCTGAGAGAAAGAGAACAGAGGCTGTGCACTGGATTCAGACAGTAAGGTATCCGCTCGTTTATGGCAAAAGACTTTATTGCTGTAGAAAGGGTATAATGCTTGGGCGCCCACCACATTTTAAAAGGGTTTTTAAAGATTTTTGAACTGATGACCTATCTTAGAGAGAGACAGTGAGTACTACTACTACCACCATCATTTACACAGCTATTGGGAAAATACTGCTCTGTAATATTATTCAGAACTGTGCCTATGTTGCTGTATCAACTACTACTCCCATTTTCTAATCTATCAATCATATGGGCCTAGTTATTGACTCCAACATCGTCCACTGGCCCCTACCTACAATTGCTCTCCTGCCTTGCGCCCATTTGCCTAACACCAAGGGAAGAAAGGGTGCACCCTCCATTCACTGCACGGCTATAGGGTGGGCTGGAGTGAGGACAGAAACTGTGAACCACTACTACTCCTATGTGTGCTACTACCCCCATCCTCTCCTTGCTTTCTCTCCGGGTCGCTGCATACATACATATAGAACCACTACTACTCCTATGTGTGCCACCACTCACATCCTCTCCTTGCTTTCCCTCTGGGTAGCTGCATACATACATACAGTACAATATATTACTTATCCTGTACTGATCCTGATTCTACTCCAGAGCTGTACTCATTATTCTGATGGTGTAAATGTGACATAGAAAAGACAATCTGATGGAAATGATAGGCGGCATAATGTTGATATAAATCAATACAGGGAAAATAACATAAAAATACATACTAATACAGGCAGTGTACTGTATAATACCTTGCACTGACATATCCTAGGTGACTCCATTTCACGTGCATCGGGATGTGGACAGTAAATAGTTACTCACACGGATGTGTCCTTTATACCCAGGTACAGTACATAGGATCCGTGACTGCATTCTGAATGTCACATGAAACATGAAAATGTCAAAAGAAGCCCGAAAAGGCCATTTTATACGATGAAAGGTCATTTTCAATAAGCTGAGTTATAGAATGTAATCATTAGGTACAAACACCAGCATCCACCCTCCTGGGGGGAATTTTACGCTTTTCGGGGGTAGCTTATGAAAAGACAATATTTTAGCGCAAAAGTACTGAAAAAGAATGGCCCAGGGATGTACCGTATATACCCTATGCCCCCATGTACATTCAACCAGCTGATAAACCGCTACTGACATAAAGGATAGAGGGGTTGAAAGGGTGAAATTTTACTTATATTATTAGCATTTGAGAACCGATTGCTGCCCAAAGGTCCAGAGCATTATGGGAACACATTTTGAAACCGCATAGGAAAGCTTTACAAGGACCAAAGCTCTGTTTTGTACACAGCACCAATTCCACTATTATCCATCTGATAGTTAAATGAGAAGATCCCAGCTGGCAGCAGTCACCACTAGAGGGAGCTCATACCATATGATTGTATACATCAGTTATTAAACTGTTTTTTTCCCAAAGGGGGGGCCTAAAAAGAGTCACACAATTTAATTTAATAGAGAATGGTGTAACTAGCACATTTCTAAATCACTTCATCTGCCTGCATTCATCTGAAATAAAGCTGTAAAGTCATGGCCACTAGGGGTCTCACTTCCACCTAATTTGCAGTCCACTGTCTGTTGTCAGGCAAGATCCATTCCCAGTAAAAGAGACACATAAGATGACTCCCAGGAAATGAGGGCGTGTCAGAGGTAGCTGAGATCCTGAGCCTGATAAAACAACTGCTTCTACACAGCATTTGAAGATTATAGGAGCCTCCTGTGTGCCTGTAAGAGTGATCTCCCCCTCTATATCTGTTTTGTAAGCTTCAGAGCTGTAACCAAACATAGTGAAAAGTACGGAAAGAACGTCACAGCAGTACAATGCTGGCAGATATCACAGATGCCATATGCCCCATGCTTCTGAGTGAAATGCATCTAGCTGTGCAGCTAAAACAGGGAATAATATGGTTGAAAGACATATTAGGGAAGCCCAAAAAAGTTGGATGAAGGCATATTTTTTAAAATGATTTTTTTCAATTATTGTATTAAGAAGCACAGCCATTATGCGAACATTTTTTTTTAGAAAACTGAGGTACACTTTAAAATTAAAGTCAGTGATTGGCTCATATGGCAATTCTAGCTATTTCCTGTATTTTGGACTTGGACCAGGAAGTGGAGAGCAGCGGGGAATACAGTGGCATCAGAACAGCAGCAACCTTTCTGGCTTTTTTTTTATTTCTCCCCAAAGAAATATCTCTAACTTCATTAGGAGTATCTGTACGCATTAAGCTCCCCCTAGAGGCTGTTTGATGTAAACAAAATGTAATCATGCACGGAATCTGCTGGAGCAATTACCTCTGAGGGTTATGTCTAGGATGTGCTAGGATACGCCGCAAATGTCAGATACATGCGTGTACCATCTCCCATCATTAAAGTGGCATCCCAACCTTTGACATTTCTGACATATCTACACGCTTGTTCAGCTGTTTTTGTAACTCCCATAGAAGTAAACGGAGAGCTGTGAAAATGAGCAGTCCCCGCTGTATTCATTCTTCGCCTGAGAGCTCCATTCTGAATATGGGTGCAAGTTAAAGAGATGGAACCTGTGGATATGCCATAAATGTCTAAAGGTGGACATACTCTCTAACTATACTTAGAAACTTAGTAGTTTGTAGATAAATAGACTCCACCCAGGGAAGGCCCCTAAACCATTATGGGTAGAGGTTGCATAAGATCCACTCATCTCCACAAATTTGCAAGGATTTTCTCTTAGAATTAGAGACAGTCCCTGCAAATTCGGGACTGCTGGCAACTATACTAAAAGGGGTTCTCTGGGAAAAAAAATACCTTTTTTGTACTGCCCGCAGCCCTTCTCCGTAAATAGAAGATACATACTTACCTGCTGCGATCCATTGCACTGGCTCCTCGGTCTGTTTATATCTGGCGGTGCATGGGCCTGGTCAAATGCTCCACTGCAGCCAATAGCTGGCTTCACCTGTGATGTGCCGCTTGTAGATAGGTCACAACAGAAGCCAGTTTGTAGCTTGAGTGGAGCATTTGAACATGCCCATGCACCACCAGATGTAAACAGACCACGGAGCCTGAGTGGAGGACTCTTTAAGGCCAAAGATACACGCAGCTTTAAGGAGGCAAGTTCCAAAAAACGTCTATGGACCCACAGCAGAACAGTTTAGAGACTATCCCAGTACATTATGCTTATCCTGGGCCCCAAAAAATAGCGGGTTTTATGTGAACCATGTTTAGAAGCTGGTTTGAGGTGGGCCTAGGGGAGGAGTATGCACCAATGTTCACTAGTGTTATGAAATCAATGGTGCTCTATATTCTTCAGCAGCTCTAAATGGGTTCAAGTCCATCCATTTTGAGAACTGTGGGGGTCTGTATTCACTGATATGACACTTATAGGTGGAATTCCCCTTTAAGATATAGACCAAAAGGCAAGGAGTTAGCGGTAATTTATTATTTTATCATACTCAAAAGCCATTATGGCCCTTGGTGGGAGACACCCTTAACCCTTACATATACGCGCACAGGGCAGCATTACAGCTCATCCTCCACTGGCGCCATTCTTTAATACTGCAGGACCTCCTGGAGAGGATCTAACATCAAAACATGTGCAACTCTCACTCCAACCACTCCTTGAAGCCAAAAACTAGCGTGATGAACCCCTAGCCTCCAACATAGAGTAATTATATACAACATGAGGCCATAATAATCTCAGTCGTGTATCCCGGGACAGATCCGCTGGATATTGAGGAAAGGTGGAAAATGTCAATTTCTCTTCTCTGGAGACAAGTAAAGGATTTACAAGTTAAAACATGAATGACTGTTCTGTATGACTTCACCCCCTCTGCGTCTACTAAATGTCCTAATGTAATTTCGTAAATGGACAGCATTTGTCCGCCAGGCTTGTGTTGTGAGGAGGGTAATGAAATTTGAATGCAAAAGTTCTGAGGACCACATCTGTCAGACGTTCTCCTTTCCAACTTTCCAATACATAATACACAATCTGAGAGGAGCAAACTTCATAACGATGTCCGTAATCTCATCACACGGGGTCTGCACGGTGAAATAAATACAAGAACAAGATGTAGATACTGAAGTAGTTTAACCGTGGTCACATGCAGACCTCGAGAAAGGGCCAGTGAAGTTCTGTGAAAGCCTCTAGGTAAAACAATTGAGGACCCTTCCTCATTTTTTTTTTTGGAAGAAGGTAAATATAAAGTGATACTTCCAAGATTATAGTGCCATACAGTAACATTAACATCCTTAAAATTCCCAGTGCCATATGTCAGGTGGTACCCTGTGCAGTACCATTTGTTAGCACTCCCTTCCCTCATATAGAGTACTGTCAGACACTGCTTATTTGTACAATTTGTGATTTGCATAACCACTGTGTTGTCCAGCTAGTGGTTGTCACCTAGAATTCACTGTTGTATTCTGTTATATCTGTTAACCACTATACTGAAAATCTAGTGCCCATTGTTATATTTGATTTTATGAAAGTTATCTATGGTTGTAATTCATTATCCTTCACTGGAATTCTACATGCAACTGATCTCGCTAGAGGAATGATTATAGCCAGTTCATTATCTTGCATTGTTTGTACAAGAGACTGCCACTCACACTCATCAGAGACTTCTCTCGCACACATCGATGGCAGAATTAGTCAAAGAAAACTCTGGTCTGTGAGCAAGCTGCCATTCTCTCTTAAAGAGACAGTACCTTTCCACAAAAAGCTCTGTAGATTACTCTGTCACTGGACGAAATCAAATGCATCTTGTTTCTGACAAAGATGCACAGGAAGCAGAGTCCATGCTTATTGCAGAGCAAAATATACGAGCTAAACGTACGATCAAACCAACACAAAAGATTACAGAGAACTTTGAGGCAACCAGAGTTCGGTTCCACAACAATCTAGATATGTATAGGCAAGAGCCAAACACTACACAGCTGCTCTTCCACATTTTAACAATGTTGCAGCAGAGTTGACTGCAGCTTTGTATAGTCTATCTGCTGCCTATGAGCGATACCAGCCTCTGTCCACAAAGGACATCACATTACTGAGTGAAGCCTCATGCACACGACCGTATGTATGTCTGCAAAAAAGAACAGATGACGTCCGTGTGCATTCCATATTTTTCGGAATGGAACAGCTGGCCGCTAATAGAATGGTACTATCCTTGTCCGTAATGCGGACAATAATAGGACAAGTTCTATTTTTTTGCGGAACGGAAATACGGACATATGGAAACAGAATGCACACGGAGTAACTTCCGTTTTTTTTTGCCCATTGAAATTAATGGTTCCGCATATGGTCCGCAAAAAAAAAAAAAACGTAACGGACACGGAATGAAAAATACGTTTGTGTGCATGAGCCCTAACTCTGATATCGATGTTGCCTCAGCAGAGCTAGATGAAGGAAAGATTCGACTCCAAAGAAATGATGCCTTAGTACAAGAGGCCAAGGATATGGCAGAACTCCGCGTTGCACACTTGTAAGAGGTTAGATCACATTGATTAACTTCAAGCAAGCGTGTATCTCCATCTTCCACATTGTCTCATTCCAGAAGGTCAGAATAATGTGACAAGCTAACAGAATTCCATGCCAGTGCAGAAGAAGCTAGTTTTTAGAAGCTTCTTTGTTAAGAAGGAAAACAGAGGTACAGGCAAAGTTGTCACAGAACGAAGCAAAGGTAAAGGCAAAGACATATACAGGATATGCAGGGAGGTAATAAACAACAGTCTCTCAAAGTCTGACCACCGTGCTGAGAACTATGGTGTCATGGGGAGCCGGCGGCGCTGCACAGGGGAAGCGCTGTGTGTGTCGGAGCAAGGACGCGACTAGCGTCCTCGTCTCCATGGTGACACTTGCAGGGAGTATCTGGCGCGCTCTGTCATCGCGCGTCCGGCATCCTCCCTGTCCCCTAGAGACGAGCAAGTCGGGGTCTGTGAATGCTGGCTGCATTGCCAGCGTTCAATATATTTTGTTATTTATTTATAGCTCTGTATATGGGGTCATGTGGCGCTGACCACGCCACATGACCAATTCGGAATTACTTTGAACACTGGTCACGCTGGCCAGCGCTCATTTTGCAAATCAGGTCATGTGACGCTGGCCACGTCACATGACCTATCTGGTGGGCTATTTAAACTGGCAACCTGTGGTTACAGATTGCCTGTGATTAGTCTCTGAAAGCAGTGCTGTGCGTTTGACCCTTGTGATTTGACTTGTGTATTTTGGATCTTTGGCTACGGACTACGCTTTTCGCTCTCTCCTTTGGTTGTGACGTTCCCTCCTGGTTTGACTTGGCTTGCTCACTATTCTCGGTATTGTGTTTGTTCTGTCTGTGCTTGTCTCTCCCCTTGTTTCCCTTCCCTGCCCTGTGCACTTACACAGTATAGGGACCGCCGCCAAGTTACGGTTTTGCCACCTAGGGCATCTACTGTAAGTAGGCAGGGAAAGTGGTGGGTTCCAGACAGGGCACACTATCCCTTTCCCCCCCGATGTGACATATGGTGCCTGGAAATTGACCTTCAAATCCATGATTCTAAGCTCACACCAAGGAAGAACTTGATTTGCTTGTCAACTGGTTAGGTCTAGAATCTGTAGAGTGCATCATGTCATTAAAGAGCTTATCCAAATTTAAACTTTTTTTTAACTTATCAGATGTCTTCGGAACAGCCACTGGATTCTGGCTCCATTGCTCTACAGCGGCTTCCACAGATCTCAAGTCTCAATCAACATCTTGTTTATGGGGCCATACGTGACCGCTGCAGCCAATCACCGCAGCCAGTGATTGGCTGCATTGGTGACTTGTTGTCCATGCGACATGTGACACAGTGACATACTTCATGGGTGACATGTGACCACCGTGTAATACCATATACCCTCAACACCTGCTCTGGCCGCATAAAGGCTTTCGGAAGAAGGGCCACTGAGTACGTTGTCTCTTCAGTCAAGGCATTAATCATATACCCTTACCAACGTTAACTGAACATTAGAAAGAGAAGAAATTCCTACTCCAGAAGCTGCACATCATCATCCCCACTTAAGGCACCTAGCTAATGAAATTCTTCCTATGAACATAGATTTCGATATTCTAATCTTCCTCACAGGGCTGTGGAGTCGGTAAGCCAAAGCCCCAACTCGGACTCCTCAATTTCTTCTAACTCCGACTTTGACTCCCACTCCGACTCCCTCATACATGGCGCATATTTAAGCGATAACTTTAAACAAACTTTGCATAAATCAATAGTACAGATATGTCATGTCAAAAAAAGTTTGCGATATATGTTTTACTAGATATCTTTACTCTGGACTCTCAGTATCAGGCTTTTCTCTGGGTACAGATCACTAAGGGCCTGATGTATGAAAACTGTCTAGGTCTAAGACTTTCTTTGTTGCCCATAGCAACCAATCAGAGCTCCCCTTTCATTTCTCCAGAGCACTATATGAAATGAAAGGGGATCTCTGATTGGTTTCTATGGGCAACAAAGAAACTTCTACACCTAGACAGTTTTCATACACAAGGCCCTAGGTGTTTTACATCATACTGCTCTATAGTCTAGAGAGGGACACTACTAGCAGTGCTGATAACAAAGGCTTGGCAATGGCTTCTACACCTATATTACTTTATCACGTGTGTTTCTGTATTTCTGAATTTGAGATTTTAGAAAACAGTTTCCCCCCTTATATTCTATGTATAGTATATAGAAGCCACCAGAGCAGCTAACCTCTCCAAACATGAGCTCAGAGGAAACATAAAGCATACAGAGAGAACATGCACTGGACAACTGATTTATGCACAGTTTATTGAAAGTTTAGATATACTAAGAAGTACTTGCCTTAAAGGTGTTTTCTCAGCATATTGATTCACTGGCTGACAGTCAGTTTGAATTCTCTCTGTCTCCTCAGGCTGTGGGTGGGTCTCCAGCAGTTATTAACATTGTGATCTCTAACACAATTACAGGTAAGCCATGCTTCTCAGTCCTCACAACACTTGGACCTTTTGCTTACTGCAGGTAATCACTCAGAGCTCAGTCCCATCATTCTGTGGGGGTGAGGTCACTCCTGCTCTCAGGCAATCAGATAACAGTCTTTCTAGTCCGCAGGTTACCATAGAAACCTGTGTGCAGTGAGAGACCTGCTGAACTGTCTATAGTTCATGCCTGACCAAAGTATTTAGAAAATGTCTTCTTTTAACTTTCCCTTTCTGTTGAAAGCTAATCTTTGTAACTAGTGAGAAAACCTCTTTAATCCTGTTTTCTCTAGCTGATCTGAGATGAGTGCAGCCATTCCTTCCTAGTGCATTTTTCCTCTGATCTGTAGTGGAGGAGCTTCACTACTGAGCATCTACATAAAGGGCAGCACAAATTCTTCTCAACTAAAAGCCTAGATCCTTAGATCAGGAACAGAACAGACATTTATAGCACATTTCATCATTTTCCCAAATTCTTATGAAAATATATTCAGCATATACTGCATTGAACTAACTGTACCAATGTATTATATATTTGTGGAGTCGGTCCATTTTATACCGACACCGACTCCACCAAAATGGACACCGACTCCACAACTCTGACTCCACAGCCCTGATTCCTCAGAAGAAATATCCTGAGGGTCCCAAAGGTGCGCCACCACAAGATGACAACAAAATAGCCTTGTCCATAGAAGACAAAGAGTTTATTAAAATAATGGACAGTGAATTATCAAATGATGAAAGAACTAGCTAATTCTGTAAACCTCACAATGGCATTATGTTCCATCCCATCTCAAACCTGCAGATTGTACCACCAGACCAGCATCCTTCAGTGCCTTCACAAATTCTTCTTGGTCAGCAATCAGGACATAGTACAGCATGGTGCCAGCAATCGACCAGGGAGCGGTGAGTAAAGCCAGCACCAGGAGTTCTTTATTCACAGCTCCCTGGTCCTACTGTCTAATAATGAACACTTCCATAAGAAACACTGCTATTTTCCCCTACTTTGGGGGGGGGGGGGGGGGGGAGTGCGTCTTATGGAGTGAAAAATATGGTATATCTATTTAGGGGCATGTTGTGTGGCAGTTTTATATTTAGTGGGTACAGTGTCTGGCATAGTTAAATTCCGGGGGCACAGTGTGTAGCACTATGAGGAGTTTGTGTTAATGTGGGTGTGCTGCCAAAGTAAGTAACAAAAGATATATTGGCAGCAAACTTTGCAAAGATGAGATGTGAGGAGGGAGAAGTTGTCAGGGCGGTTTAAAGTAATTGGAGAAGTAAACAAAGGAAAATGAGTCCAGAGATGACGTCACCTATGATTCACTAAATTGTTTATTCTAAGTATTACTTGTATATTTTTTTTATTTAGATGCTAAATTATTTTATAGCATATTTGGAATATTGTACTATTGTGCTTATTATGGTAGAATATTTTTTCCACCACTGCCAGCAAACTCAAAACTGCTACCAATCTTCCTACACCACTCCAGTTAGTAGAATCTAAGGCTAACCCTAGATGTTCACCTAGATGTTCACTGCAAGGCCAGTGGACTTGGCCGCTAGGGACCCATGTCTGTCGAGTAAGGCAGCAGAAAACCAGTGTGAGCTCACAGAACCGGATGACCAAAGGGAAACCAGAAGAGTAGTCAGCTAGCCAGGGTCAAAACCAGGGGAGTCAGAAACCAAATCAGTAGACAAGGGTTTAACCAGGAGCCAAGCCAAAGTCGGTACGTGGAGGATATCTAAGCAAGAATAGTAGATATTCTAGCTTGGATATCCTCCATGTACTGACTTTGGCTTGGCTCCTGTTTAACTCCTCGTCTACTGATTTGGCTTCTACTGACTCCCCTGGTTTTAACCCTGGTTAGCTGACTACTGTCTTTCCTTCTGTTTTCCTTTTGGTCATCCTGTAAGGTCTGCTACTTGTGAGCTCACTGAAGGACTAAAGGGAGCTAGTTCACATACGAAATCACCAAGCGTCAGTGCCTGATTTAAAACCCTCCACCTAGCTCTGTGATTAGACGTCTGATTGGTTCATCTTCCTGTCTCTTTGATAGGCCGACTGGACAGGGCTTGGTGGTTGGTGTGGCAACCTTCCAGGAACCATCATGAAACCTGTGCATGTGTCACTTCTGATCTCCCACAGCACTGCTGGCCAGTGTCGTGCCGGGTAAGTAGGTCTCAGCTACTCTGTGGACACCTAGCAGACATACAGTATCTTTGACAGCCAAGTAAGGAACCGGTTGTTAAACACCTGAATCCCACTCCTCAGCTAATGCCATAAATATTTCAGATATTGGCGTGAGTAGGGAAAAGTCACAGATTGTGGCACAAATAACCTTTGAACCATAATCTGCCCCAGAAAGACACAAAAATAGGCAAATTTCTGTTAGTAAATTACCCCCCTAGTATTTAGAGTATGCATGCACCTGTGCTGGGACAGGCAGCTGTAGGGACTGGTGCACTCTCTGTATGGCGCTATGTAATATGTTGATGCTGTATTAATAGAGTATAATAAAAACAAAGCCATTCATTTTACAAGAATACCCAATTTTTCAGATGACACGTTTTCATGGCTCGGTTGAGTAGACGGCCGTCTGGAATGATTATTTTCCCCAGTTTTTCTTTGTTTATTTTCTATCTGGAGAATGTATGCATATTAAATTAGAATTTCAGCTGCAACTTGATATTCATTTTGTGTAAAATTCTGCAAATTCAATTACAGTGCCGTGATGAATATTATAGATGAAACATGCAATAAATCTCACATTTATACAGATAAGTAGCGCATGAGAATAAGCAGAGAGATTGCAGGAATATTAAGTTCATAGCATGTCACGGCTTAGCAATAACTACATCATTTACAGGGAAATACTAGCCAGTAAGATGAAGTCAACTAGAAGCTACTTTATTTAAAGGGATAGCTCGCTGCCCATAGGTGACACTAGAGAGATGAATCTCTGGGAGTAACGTCTTTGCCTATTATTTTCCCATGGAGCATTGCCACAATCTGCCTACAAAGCCGGTCTCCTTAAAGAGAGCCAGTACCTCTTACAGCCACCTCCTTATGTTCACCTTCCATTATAAATGGTCGGATGTCTACAGGCAACAACTGGCAAGACCTTTTCCAGCCTCTGAACTCTGCTATAGGTTGTTGTTAGTCTCCTCAATTTCACCAGTTGGATCTAGCTACCAAACTAGGCAAAAACTGTATACAGTATGCCTAAAGGGCTGAAATAATGTTGGACGAACTTAATGAGGGAATTTGGTCTTCGATCTAGTGTGTATAGGACAAGTCAAGATTGTTGATAACCCCTTTAAATTAGTTCTACCAGAAGTTCTACGTTAAAGGGACATTCCCATCTCATAATGGGTCCCCTTAAAGTGGTTATCCCATGACTAATGTAAAAAATGAAAATCAGACAGCATATAGGACATGACAATATATATCTAACAAAGCTAAAACCAGCCCTGTACCTCTCATGGTTCCAGAGATCTCCCCATTCATTGCTCTGCTAGATTTATATCAAGCTGGCAGCTCAAGAGGAGTGTCTTTTCTGCTGCAGCTAAGGGAGCGTGTCTCATCTCTCCCAATCACAGCTCAGGAGGCGTGTCTCATCTCTCCCTATCACAGATCAGGGGGCGTGTCTCATCTCTCCCTATCACAGCTCAGGAGGCGTGTCTCATCTCTCCCTATCACAGCTCAGGGGGCATGTCCATGCTATCAAAGCTCAGGAAGCAGTTGAAGGATGAAACTGAGCATATGCGGCCCTCTCAGTGCCCCAGAATGAGAAGAACTGCTATCCTATTTATCAGCCCTTCAAACCTGAAGGATCTGCAAAGCAAAGGCATATGTGGCCTCCACCACTTGAGGGGTCATTCACACAACCGTATGGCCGTCGTGCCCGCAATACACGGGTACCGGCTGTGTGAACTCCGTGCTGTGAATGAAGACCTATTGACTTGAATGGGTCCGCGATTTGCAAAATAAGGCAAAAGACAGGACATGTCCTATATTTTGCAGAGCAGGGGTATAGATTGGAAGCACTTCCGTGGCCTTTCAGGTCCATGCCTCTGCACTGCAAAAGATCGGACATGTCCTATCTTTTGCTGTATTTTGCAGATCACATACCCATTCAAGTCAATGGGTTCGCATCATAGCACAGAGTTCACACGGCCGGTGCCCATGCACTGCGGACCACTATTTGCAGGTCGCAGCGTGGGCATGGTGACCATATGGTCATGTGAATGAGCTCTAAGGCTTAGGGAGATATTTCTGTGCTCAGGTGCTCCATCTAGGCTACCACCTAAGCACCCCCTGGAGCTTGAAATACTAGGTTTGGCTCCTCCAGAAGGGGAAGTTAAGATGCAGGGAGGGTGAGTAATGGCCACTGTTTGCTTGGACCCCACCACACCCTATCAGGAGACTCTGTAAGCACTAAATTCTAATTAGAAGAGCTGAGAGGGTTCACACCCACAGGAATCTACTGTAGTAGTTATTATATGGACATGCATAGAGTGCTTGATTTTTAGTCCACCCACAACAGTTTGTTAGGAGTTATACCATGACAAATGAAAAAAAAATGAAAATAAGATATTATATAGTACAAGAAAATACAAATATAGTACAAGAAAAAGTACTACAGCGACCCCTGCCACTTTTATTGTTCCTCCATGGGCACTGATGTGTCAGTCATAGTGATGTCACACCAGGCGACCAATCACTGTGGTGATGTCACTATAGATGGAGTGTCACTTGATAAAAAAATGCCTTCAAATACCAGCAACACCCACATTTGAGAGAAATTAGAACTCACTGTTCAGTCTTACTTTGAAACTCTTACTAGATTATTTAGATTTGCAGACTTATAAAAAGTTCATTTGAGAATTCCAAATTTCCATTTTCTGAAGAAAGCATGAACTCCTCACCTTCAAATATCCGATCTAATCTCTGGCGCTTCACTTTGTGTTTGTCCATGAGAGACATGAGACTTGGGCGCCACCAGTTCTCCCCAGGCAGTTTTCCACCACTGGTTCAAAGATAGTCCACCTCAAAAAAAATAGAACCTTGTTCCCAAGTAGAAAATTTCCTGCAAAGAAAAGAAAAATTATTATTGCTGGTAATGTCAACTACAGTACCATAGAAAATAACTGGACCCATCACTCATGATAGTATATTTTATCTATAGACTGCAGAATCAAACTGATGTTGAGGAAACGGAGCAAATCTATTGGTCCTGACCTTCAAAAATACCTAATTATATCCTTCGCAACCACATAACAGACAAAATGTTGGCCAGAACCTGTAATATTGATGACCTAAGCCATCAATATCTAATTGCTGGAGGTTCAAGTCCCAGCACCTCCACCGATCAGATGACTGCAGAGGCCGGATGCACAGTGTGGCTAAGTCTGGTACTGCAGCCTGAGTAAACAAGGGAAATCTCTGGCATTACACTTTGTGTTTGTCCATGAGAGACTTGGACACCACCAGTTGTCCTCAGGCACTTTTCCACCACTGGTTTTAAGATAGTCCACCACCGTGTTCCCAAGTATAAAAGTAGAGATGTGGGGATGGTGTGCACCATCAAAATGTTCCAGAAACCCTCATGAAAACAACCCACTTCAAAAACCTTAATAGAACATATGGACGTCGTGGAGAGGCCTCCAAGAGTGGCTCTCGCTGGGGGACTTTGCAATGCATGGTTACCCATTCATTTTAACAAGAACTGAGATTCTCCTCTTGAACGTTGAAGAACATTTTATCCTTTTAACATTCCATCAGGGAGCCTCTACCATAGAAACCCTTGTATGCAATATAGATAAGATGCCACTGCTCAAAATGTTTTACAACCTTGGAAACGTCAAAGACGTCATAGACTCTTCCCATCCTATCCAGAGACCCATATCACTGATCAAGGTAAAATCACTGTAACTATGTAGAGACTAGTATCTGAAATAAAACAGAGCATGTTGGGAGTTGTAGTTTCACAATATCTGGAGGACTGCAGTTTGTTGACCCCTGCTTTATAAAAACACACATTTTTTTAAAAAAAATTCTAAGAATAAAAAAATCCTATTGTATGGGGTTTGAAAAACATGGTTGCTGTCTTACAGAAATGGCCCCACCATTGATCACAGGCTGTGAATTTTGTAATACCAGACACTGCCTATGGACAAGAGTGGCACTGTTTATACCATGTTTTTCGAATCTCAAACCACCCCAACACAGTTCCAATACCCTTTAAATGGGGCAGACCACTGTATGGACCTACTGGTTCCAGTTTATATTTTCCGATGGGAAAAAAAATAAAGAATATAAAATTTGTATAATAAGTTTTGGATAGCCCACTTTAAAGAGGACCTTTCACCTCTCCTGACATGACTGTTTTAATAGCCTCATGCATTCCCCGTGTAATAACAATTCTGGAACATCTATTCTTATGTCTGTATGTTGTGCCGTTCCTTTATTATTTCTACTAAAAGTTATGAATGAATTGCTATTAGCCTTCAGTAAGTGAACAGAGGGGAGGTGACCAGTTGGGGGGTGTACCTGCACAGTCTGACAATGGCAGCACTGATTGGATAGAGTGAGTCTGTTCAGGTATTCACCCCCAACTGGTTACCTCCCCTCTGTACCCTTACTGCAGGCGAATAGTAATTCATTCATAACTTCTAGTATGAATAATAAAGGAATGGCACATCATAGAGCCATAAGAATATATGTTCCAGAATTGTTATTACATGGGGAATGCATGAGGCTGTTAAAATAGTCAAGTCAGGAGCGGGGACAGGTCCTCTTTAAATTAGCACTACCAGAAGTTCTACGTTAAAGAGGCATTCCCATCTCATAATGGGTCCCCTTGAAGGGGTTATCCCCATGACTAATGTCAAAAAATTAAAATCAGACATCATATAGAACATGACAACCTTTTTCTAGCAAAGCTACAACCAGCCCTGTACCTCGCATGGATCCAGAGATCTCCACATTCATTGCTCTGCTAGATTTATATCAAGCTGACAGCTCAAGGGGAGTGTCTTTTCTGCTGCAGCTAAGGGGGCGTGTCCATGCTCTCCCTATCACAGCTCAGGAGGCGTGTCTTCTGCTGCAGCTCAGGGGGCGTGTCCACGCTCTCCCTATCAAAGCTCAGGAGGAAGTTGATGGATGAAACTGAGCATGTGCGGCCTTCTCAGTGAGCAGGTCAAAGAAATATGAAAAAAAAAAAAAACAAACAGCTATACAGATACATTTTATTGAATAACTCAATGGCTATGCTAAATTTTTAATTACGTGTAATTACAAAAGTAATCAGATCCGGATGCTGGTTTGGAAACTGTGGAATATTTTTTGTGGGACAAGCCCTTTAACTTCTTCTGCTTGGATGCAGCAGGGCAGACTACTGTATGGACCTACTGGTTCCAGTTTCTATTTTCTGATGGGAAAAAAATAAAGAATATAAAAGAAGGATAAAAGGCTGGAGCGCTTCTGAACAGTTGCACATTTTTCATTTTGCAGCGTCTGTTCAGAGCAGCTTGTTAGCCGAACACATAAGACCATTTACTAGTTATACATCTTCATATTTCAATGACAGAAAATATCAGCACTCAATACATAAAAGCTTGTGGAGCCAATTCAAGGGCACATTACTCAAGATGAAATCACATGGACAGCGAAACGCTACGGCGTTCTGCACTGAAGAATACATGAATTAGAGCTTAAATATATATAAAAATTCCCAGAATAACCTTCAACATTGTCATACTGTATCCCCCTGTTATCTGACTGCATCTTAAAGGGGTTATCCAAGACTTAAAAAGCCTGTGGTGGGGTTCATACTTACCTGGCCTCTGCCGCTGGGTTCAAGCTCCATTGCTTCCCAACCATCTCTGATGCTCTGGCATCAACATCCTGTTAACAGTCGCAATGTGACTGCTGCTGCCAATTACTGAATGACGCGCCACATGGGTAATACACCGACGAGCAAAAGGGTAACAATGTTCAGGCTCCATATCTCACCATCCACTACAGCTTCGAATGTGAGACTACCATTATTTTATAGACAGTCATCTTGGCATCTCATACATGAATAGGACTTTAAAGTTTAAAACATTGTTACCCTTTCGATCATCACTTGTAGGTCACTGCTGCAGCCAATGATTGGCTGCGGCGTTAACATGGCGCCCATCAATGCCAGAGCCTCAAGGAGATGCAGAGATGGAGCTGATACCCAGGTATGAACTCCATTGCGGGTAGTCCACTCTCTTTTTAAGTATTGGATAACCCCTTAAAATTAGCACTACCAGAAGTTCTACGTTAAAGGGGCATTCCCATCTCATAATCGGTCCCCTTACTTTCTCCTGCTTGAATGCGGCAGCTAGACTTGGTCGGTAATATGGAAACAGTCGAGTATAACCTGTGGATATACCATAAATGTCTGATAGGGGGATACCCCATTAAAGCCTCTGTAGTGGATTAACAGTTCATTTCTTACAGGGGGATCTTAATTTGCATAATAAAAACATTATATATAATTTGTATTATTTTGCAGTTGTGTATTTGCAGCCAGCAGTGTAAAGTATGGGTGTTTGCACTTTAGTTCCTACAGGACACTCCTGACAAGGGTCTTCCCATCTGCATTCCCATTAAACCTGAGCTCTTGTCTTACTACAGACTCACTGGGTCTCATAACAATTAAAGTTTAAGGCTGTGTTCACACTATTTTTCTTCCTTTTTTTTGTCAGGGGTCCTTTATTTATTTATTTTTTTACAACAAAAATAGTTTCACCAAAAATACAACGGATACAACAGAAAAAAAAATGACAAAACTCATAAGTCAATGGCATCCATCAAGATTGATTAGGATCTGTTAACTCTAATATATTGTCTTTCTACAGCCACCACTAGGGGGAGCTTTTTGAAGACAGATTTGTGCAGTTTCTGGTGTACTCAATAATGCATTACACTGCTCTCCACTGCAATGTCAACAGCAAGTAGATAAACAATGAAGAGAAGGCAGCACTCGTACAAGCGCTGCATTCTCTTCAAAAAGCTGATCAGTATGGGTGCTGGGAGTTGGCCACCACCGATCTAAAACTGATGACTTATCCTAAAGATAAAAAAAAGACATCCCCTTTAATTCTTGAAAACCCCTTTAATTGCATCTACAGGCAGTCGGAATGTTATCCTTTAACTTTATAGCTATGTGAAGTCAAACAGAGGACTGATCCTTTAGAAAATTCTGTTAAATCCCACCTTTGTGCTGCCCTTATATAATACCACTGTTCTTATACATTATGTGACCATGGGACCTTTTGGTCTCCCTTGGGCATTGGGGCAAGGATATAACTGCGATTCTCCTCTTAGGTGTGCATCACTGGCCAAGCTTCTCTCCACTCTCATCAAAAAGTTCTGTAACTTTTTTTTTTTTTTTTTGCTTTCAAAAAGTCATTACCAGTAGATTCAGTCATGTGAAGGCATCTCGCTGGGGTGTTGGGGTGGAAAACATGTTATGAACCCCTGCTGCTGTTTTCAATGAAGTGACAAGTCATAAGATTGAAGAAGTAGAAAATCATAAAGCACCACACTGATAAATGCCTGCATCTATCTCTATACTACTTCCATCTATCCATACTCCATTGCACGTTGTATCCTGCAGAAAGCCATCTCTAATTCATCCAGCAGTAATCAATATAGTCACACAGAAGTATTATTTGCTTACAAAGCAGACACTATACAATTATATAACTCATAATATAGTTTAAGAAATATACAACCTTCACTACCCTTATCAGAATGTGCCACAGCAGCTACAGCAACCGGATGACACTGTTGGGGCACCAGGATTGGGAGTTGAAGGTGGAGAGGATGATTGAAAAGATGATAAAATAAGATATCTGTGTGTCAAACTCTGCAGAGATGAGATGTGGCTGGAAGAAGTCGTCAAGGTGGTTTGGGCCAAAAGGAGAAGATAGGGAACGAGAGCATCTACAAACAGAGCAGACATCACTGAATGTAATACTTATGTTATTATTCTCCTATGTTTAGTAGCACTGAAAGTCCAGGTGGAATGCTGAAGGTAGGGCTTCCTCGGTGAGGTGGCCCTCATGTCATCTCCTCTGCCCTCTCCATATCATAATTAAAGACAACTGAAGAACGAGGAGGACAGAACGTTACAGCTAGGAAGTATCTGTACGGTATTGTGGTGTTTCTGTGGCACTGTTGTGGAGCATTTTGTGCTGCGTTAATATGGGTGCCTCATGGTACTACTTGGTCACTAGTGCAGCCCTGGCATCACGGATTGGATGCAAAAGTTTAAGGAACCCTAATTTAGACCATCTGAAGTTCTACTGTTTTGTATTAGTGGTGTTACAGTATTTTTGAGCTTGCATGATGGTATGCTTTAGATCAGGGTTCCTCAACTCCAGTCCTCAGGGCCCACCTACCGGTCATGTTTTCAGGATTTCCTTAGTATTGAGCAGGTGATATAATGAGTGTGAATGCATCAGGACTTACCTCAGGTATTCATTCTGTGGGATATTCTCAAATCATGACCAGTAGGTAGGCCCTGAGGACTGGAGTTGAGGAACATTGCTTTAGATGGTCAGGGCCTCCACAGACCTGACCACCACACTTGTTATAGCCTGTCTCCATTATACGACAGGCAGCTTTACTCACCTGATGGCCACAGTATTACCTAAAACATTGCACCAAAACGAATTAGATGATAGCCACAAAACCGTGTCACAACTGCATGAATACCTTGGTAGATAAGATACACATTGACATCTCCAAGCTACATCATATGAAGGACTGCATTTAACTGTTCCACTAAAAATTCCATCTTGCGCCCAACCTTTAACCACTGGTGACATCTTGACAAATTACAAAGATAATGAATTGTCATTGGCTGTTCTTTCCAATCATTGCACAACCGCAGCATGGACTAAACCACTTTATTTCAGCTGCTTGGACAACGTCCTGTCACTAGAATCAATCAGCTTCTCAGAGATCTGAGCCATCAGGACACCAAACACAGTGTAGAAGAGGGGATAGAGATCTCAGGTTTAATCCTAATTGTATAGTGCCAGCTTCTAGTTTCTTCTTGTATTGTTCTCAAGGTTCCCGGGCCGTCCTTGTGTCAGACAGAACGCTAGGAATCACAAAGAATGAAGCCGGGGCAAGATATATTCACTGACACAACAAACCGACTTGTAATTAAGGCAACACTGGATGCTGTAATTAATCATCTGCAATCTAAGCAATTACGTCAGTGGCCTAACTGATCAAAGAGAAGAGGGTGTGGACACTTCTACTGATAATACACAAAACTACGAAGACCTTTATACTGGTGACATGATACAAATGTAAAGATTAAGATCAGTCACAATTATTATGAACGGTCCAATAAAGTATTATTTATATAAAAGTATAATAATACTGTTCCTATGTACAAAAATATAACTACTATAATACTGTTCCTATGTACAAGAATATAACTACTATAATACTGCTCCTATGTACAAAAATATAACTACTATAATACTGTTCCTATGTACAAGAATATAACTACTATAATACTGCCCCTATGTATAAGAATATAACTACTATAATACTGCTCCTATGTACAAAAATATAACTACTATAATACTGCTCCTATGTACAAAAATATAACTACTATAATACTAATCCTATGTACAAGAATATAACTACTATAATACTGCCTCCTATGTACAAGAATATAACTACTATAATACTGCTCCTATGTACAAGAATATAACTACTATAATATTGCTCCTATGTACAAGAATATAACTACTATAATACTGCTCCTATGTACAAGAATATAACTACTATAATACTGCTCCTATGTACAAAAATATAACTACTATAATACTGCCCTATATCTTACAGAAAAACAATCCCAATTACTTCTTGTTGTCAACTTTATTTCCATAAATATTCATATATGCCTAAAAGCGGAATGCATTTGTTAAAAATGCATGTATACTTTTACAGGCGGCTATGGTTTTATAACGTACCCTTTTCATTTACTTTTCCAACAAATGTAAATCTAAAGTTATCTAAAAGAGCAAAATAAATCTAAAACCAGGCCTGATCATTATTAAAAAACTGGTATACTGCATGGTGCTCTGCAATGTTAGAATGTGGCCTCTAGATGGCTCTATGGTGAAAAGATATAAGTAGTGGGAAGGACAGTTTTGTGGCAGTAAGATACCTGGCGTGCTAGGGGAATATGCTAAACACAGCCTGGGGTTTAAGCCCAGGAGAGGTGGTTCAAATATCTGCAATCAGAGGAAAAAAGTGTTTCCAGTTGTGATGTAGTTGGATTTGTGAAAAGTTGAGAATGAGCTGCCAGAGAGAAGTGAGGAGAGCAACATGTCTCCGAGGCGGGTCAGTGAAGTGGGGGAAAGTGCTGGACAGGGTGAGAGCTGCCAGACTGCGGAGCAGGGTGGAATCTACTGGAGAGTGCTGCGCAGAGTGAGAGCTGCCAGACTGCGGAGCAGGGTAGAATCTACTGGAGAGTGCTGGGCAGGATGAGAGCTGCCAGACTGCGGCGCAGGATGGAATCTACTGGAGAGTGCTGGGAAGGGTGAGAGCTGCCTGACTGCGGAGCAGGGTAAAATCTACTGGAGAGTGCTGGGAAGGGTGAGAGCTGCCAGACTGCGGAGCAGGGTAGAATCTACTGGAGAGTGCTGGGCAGGATGAGAGCTGCCAGACTGCGGCGCAGGATGGAATCTACTGGAGAGTGCTGGGAAGGGTGAGAGCTGCCAGACTGCGGAGCAGGGTAGAATCTACTGGAGAGTGCTGGGCAGGATGAGAGCTGCCAGACTGCGGCGCAGGATGGAATCTACTGGAGAGTGCTGGGAAGGGTGAGAGCTGCCTGACTGCGGAGCAGGGTAAAATCTACTGGAGAGTGCTGGGAAGGGTGAGAGCTGCCAGACTGCGGAGCAGGGTAAAATCTACTGGAGAGTGCTGGGAAGGGTGAGAGCTGCCAGACTGCGGAGCAGGATGGAATCTACTGGAGAGTGCTGGGCAGGGCACAAGCTACTGTCATTAGAGTGCCTTGCAGCACTATCCACAGAGGAGGTGTATATACTGCTCGAAGACTCTGAGTTACACTGCTGTGTTGTGTATGGCTGTTACAGCTGAGATACCAATCACTTTGGTTTGGACCTTCCGCTCACCGCAGCAGAGACTCTGGCAAGTGAGTGGATCAAAAACGCTTGCACTATGTAACAATTAAGCACGTGTGCCACCAAAGAGTTAAACCTGTTAAACCTGAGTCCACACTGTCCATATTGCAACCACCAAGAACAGGACTGTATTGTAACCATCAAGCTTTTGCCTCATCTGAGATATTAGGCTTTTGGTGCACTGAGGGCGTCACCATTGCTATTGTTGCACACAAGTGTAATGCCCTGGTATTTGCCCCTATTGCTACTATGCAAAGCCAACAACCCCAAGAATAGCAATGGTAACGTCCTCATTGCACCAAAGGTCTATATTGCATATTAAGAAAAAACCTCATAACTTGGGAAAAGATGGAAGGCTCGTCCGCCATGTGAACAGAACCTTAAAGGGGTTATCCAACCCCTATAATGCCCACTCTAATGCCCAGGACATTCATAAAGGTTGTACTTACCCCGTTCCCCGTGTTGCTCCTGATGCATGCATGGCCGCCACTGCATTGGGGGGAGCAGCCAATCGCAGGCTGTGAAGGGGACGAGTCTCCCTAGCATCGCAGGAACAAGTTAAGTACAACCTGTATGAGGGGCCCGGGCATTAGAGGTGGCATTATAGGGGTTGGATAACCCCTTTAAAGGGGGTCTCCAATGATTAATGTAGAATATGAAAATCAGACATCATATAGCAGATGACAATACCTTTCTAACAAAGCTAGAAACAGCCCTGTACCTCACATGGATCCAGAGATCTCCTCATTCACTGCGCCAATATTATCTTCAGCCTGGCAGCTGAAGGAGCGTGTCCTTTCTGCTGCAGGTCTGTCCCTGTAACAGCCACAGCTTCTAACAGAACATATGGCTGGTGACAGTTGAAGATTTAAACTGAGCACGTGCGACCACCTCAGTGAGATGGACAAAAAATCAGGAAAAGAACAAACAGCAGGTGGCGCTATAGAGATAAGTTTTATCGAATAGCTCAGTGGCAATACAAAATTTTTAATTACATGCAATTACCAAAGTATTCAGATCCGTTATGCTTTTGTGACACAACCCCTTTAAGAAGAGTAATTGTAATTATCCCGGACTCTCAGAAGCCGAGCCGCGTCTTGTCTCCTTTCTTCAGTGTCCTCGCCATTAGCGGCTGCTCAGCGGCTGAAACAAATCAGCGCTCTTCACACAATCACAGGCGGCGTATCTGTGATCACAGTCATCCTCTGACACAAATGGTCTCTGACAGGAGGCGCAGAGGTAGCGCAGAGCACAGCGGGTCTAGATTTGTAAGTCCATCTGTTCCGCTGTGCTTCAGAGCAAATGTCAAACAGCTGGAAGAAATTGTGCGAGAGCCAACGCTGAAGTCACTTTAACTTCCTGCGATTCTGCTTGAAACACTTCAGATCGAGTTAAAATTTAAGGATTTATTTCCGAACGTTCTCCGCGTGCGCTCTGTCCGGGATTATAGGGGCGGCCTGCAGATTATATTATGGGGGGCTGATACAGGCTGAGGTCAAAACGTCTGTACCTGTGTGTAATGCGATATTTAATGAAAAGGGATTATTATATTTTTATATTATCTTTTATGTACGCCGATCATTATTAACTATTTAAAAGGGGTTGTCTCCACGGCATATCGCTAGGATATGACCCCATTGTCAGATAGGTGCAGGTCCCACCTCTGGCCCATTTAAAGAGAACCTTTCACCACTCCTGACATGCCTGTTTTAATAGCTTCATGCATTCCCCATGTAATAACAATTCTGGAACATCTAATCTTATGTCTGTATGTTGTGTCATTCCTTTATTATTTGCACTAGAAGTTATGAATGAATTGCTAGCAGTCTGCAGTAAGGGTACAGAGGAGAGGTGACCAGTTGGGGGCGTGTCCTTGCACAGACTAAAAATGGCAGCATTAATTGGAAAGAGTGAGTCTGTGCAGGGACACACCCCCAACTGGTTACCTCCCCTCTGTACCCTTACTGCAGACTGCTAGCAATTCATTCATACCTTCTAGCAGGAGTAATACAGGAATGGCACATCATAGAGCCATAAGAATAGATGCTCCAGAGGGGGGGGGATGCATGAAGCTTATTAAAACAGGCGTGTCAGGAGCGGGGAGAGGTCCTCTTTAAGGAGCATAGAATATTATGTCTCTATGTTGTGCTATTCCTTTATTATTTCTACTAGAAGTTATGAATGAATTGCTAGCAGTCTACAGTAAGGGTACAGAGGGGAGGTAACCAGTTGGGGGTGTGTACCTGCACAGACTCACTCTATCCAATCAGTGTTGCCATTGTTCAGACTGTGCAGGGTACACACCCCCAACTGGTTACCTCCCCTCTGTACCCTTACTGCAGACTGCTAGCAATTCATTCATAACTTCTAGTAGAAATAATAAAGGAATGACACAACATACAGCCATAAGAATAGATGTTCCAGTATTGTTATTACATGGGGAATGCATGGAGCTATTAAAACAGAAAAAAATAAAACTCATACGTCATATAGTACATGACAATACCTAGCTACAACTACAGGTGAACCAGAAGCAATACCAAAACTCATAATGCATAC
Organism: Rhinella marina; assembly: GCA_900303285.1. NCBI lineage: Eukaryota > Metazoa > Chordata > Amphibia > Anura > Bufonidae > Rhinella > Rhinella marina. The sequence continues at coordinate 51,479 of ONZH01030421.1, read as the reverse complement.
ACACTGCAAGGACAAATTCAGCTCTGCTACACCTGGTATATGAATGATGCATCACGGACATGGAGGCAGTGTGACTTCTAGGATAGATGTGGTTTCTGCAGGTCACGTTATAACAGCAGCTCCAGTACATGGGGAATCTGACCTGTGATTATTTGGAACTGGGCAGAATTAATGTCCCCCTCCCTGCAGAGCAGGAGAGTGGTCGGAGGCTTCACCTCTCATTTGTAGGGTCAGATCCCAGAGCCCCTCCAGCTGGTGCGCCAGCGTGGATCATAGGGTCGCTGTGCCTGTCTGGGGGGCACACGCCGTCTCGTTGGCAATTAAAGCATAGCTTTCAGCGGAGCGGCCTCTGATTCCACCGTATGATTAGTACAGCATGGAGATGTCAGTGAGTAACGCTGCTCTCTGTGTGACAGGCTCCGCTGATCTTTCAGCACCCTCTGCTGTCCATTGAGTAAGAGAAGAGCTGCAGGATCAGCGAGCGCGCTAATGTTCACATTCATTAACCCTTACATGACTACCAGGGATACGCACACTGTACATAACAACCTTACTAGCATAGGGGAACTACCAGGGTAGTAGGCATGGCAGCTGCTATGTGGCCCCGATAACTAAGGGGGCCCGTCTCCACTCTGCATGATGTATATGGACAATGGAAGAATGCATTACTGTTTGCATTATTTCTGATCTGTGACATCACGGCAGTGGTGAAGCTATAGGGGTTGCAGCAGTCGCAATTGAGACCAGGCCCCGAAGGCAGGGAGGCCCACAGGGTCCCCATTGCCAGTGGTGCACTGCTAATTACGGTATCTTTCGGTTTCATAAAGCAAAAACTCATGAGTGCGTCCATTATTGAAGTGCTCACCTGTCTGCAGGAGGCCGGCGGAGAGGTGAGTGAAGAGCTGTACTCACCCCTCCTCCCTGGTCTTCTCCATGTCTACGTTGCACCGTCCTGACTACGTACAGGATCAGGATGTAGTGCGTCCACTATGTCCTGATGCTGTACACAGTCAGGTGACAGGCCCATAGAAGACCAACGAGTGGGACTGCAGGAGGCGGGCAGAGAGGTGAGTGAAGCGCTGTACTCACCTCTCCTCCCTGGTCTTCTCAAGGTACACAGTCAGGGGACAGTGCAGCGCAGGCCCATAGAAGACCAATGAGCGGCACAGCAGGAGAGGACACCGGACATGAGGGGTGGCAGAGCAGGAGAGGTAAGTTTATTTGGGTCTGATCCGAGGTCTGAGGATCTGATATGGGGGTATGACTAATCTGAGGTCTGATATGGGGGTCTGATCTAAAGTCTGATAAGGGGGGTCTGAGGATCTGATAAAGTGGTCTTAGGATCTGATATGGGGATCTGAAGTTCTGATATTGGGGTCTGATCTAGGGATCTGATATGAGGGTCTGATCTGAAAGGTAAGGGGGCATTTTTTGCACTGGCACACATTATAAGGGGATATTTTTTATAAGGAGCATTATTACTACTGGGGGACTACGGGGAACATGATTACTAGTATGGGCACAATAGGGTCATTATTACTATTAGGGGCACTGTTAACACTATGCACTCTGGCAGATAATTATTTCTATTGGTGGGACTTTGGGGAGCACTATTACTGTGGTGGGCACCAAGGCACAGTATCGGCTTATATCAATTCTTTTTGGGAGGTGTAATGTTGTACACTATTTGCTGGGCGCGGTTATGGTTTAGGGCACTGTGTGCTAATAATTATTGAAGAGGACACTTTTTGCGTGGCACTTTTATTTTCATCTGCTCCTGCAGTATAGTTTTGGGGAGCACAGTGGGCACAGTATTGGGGGTGGCAGGATGGGGTGGTCAGAAGGTGGGGAGGAGGATGATAGAAAAGAAGGAAACTAAGAGACAAGAGATGGCTGAAAAAAATCATCATGGTGGTCTGGACCGAACGGAGAAGATAAGGAAAGAGAACTTCTACATCAGAGAAGTAAGAGGTACATGTGTGGGGCTGTATTACTCTGTATGTTTTGTAGCACTGTATTGTTTTCCAAGTATGTATTTAACAGTAGGGCTGAAGGGAATGGGTTAGGTTGAGAATTTGGCAGCAGAAAGGCTAGGTGCACCCTGGCCCCTTGCCACAAGCTGAGCTCTTCCACCAGGGCCCATGAGCCTTTGGCTAGGCCCATGCATCACAGATTCATTTCTGTACAATGTGCATTATCATGGTATTGTAATCACTCTGAGCTTTATTGCAGATTACAGATGGGGTGGAAATGAAAAAACACCTAACTTCTGCCACAGTTTTATGGTGACTACGGCGCCTGAGAGTACAAAAAGTGGAAGCGCAGCGCCTCCAGGCCTAGAACGGCTCCCCCACATAGCCAATGGGGGAGCTATTCATTGGTTGTGAAAGGCCGGAGCCTTCTGGATGCTCCGATGCCTTTCACAGGTATATTCCAATGTAGGCCTGCAGGTGACAGCATGACATTGCAATATACTGAATCTTCTATTTGTTAGTGGATTAAAAAAAGTAGAAATTAAAGTAAAAAAGTTTTAAAAATATAAAAAATTAAATCAATCCGCTTTCCCCGGAATAAAATTAATCAACAACATAAATATCATAGACATTGAAAACGCTTGTCTTAATAAGATTTCAAAAAATCTATCCCATATGGCAAACGGCGAAAAAAAAAAAATCAAAATGGACAATTTGCCATTTTTTGGTCACTTCACCTCCCAAAAAAGCAATAAAAAATTATGAAAAAGTCACACACATTATGAAAAAGTCACACAAGTCAAGCAATGGTAGGGAAGTGGTTAATGAAAGAGTATTGGAAGCACAATACAAGTACCCAGAGCTGTGCACTAAACAAACATTTTATGATCCCAAAGTGTCTGTTGGTGCAGCCTGTGTGAATTTTCTGTGTGAAAATACCTATTGTTCTGTGAATTAACATGGCCGGAGAATCAGTTTCTGTCCTCTGGTGCCCAACTCAGCAGGTGCGATGACATCACTGCATTGCGCCTGCTGCTGGGGAGAACAGGACGTGCTCCATTCATCGTGGGAACAGGGCTAAGAGAGTATTACCTTTTTATTTTATTAACTCTAAGGGATTAGCACTTCTGTATTAGGGCACTAAGGGGGTGTATAGACAGGCATTGGGCTGAGTTAGAGATGTGGCTTAGTGTTAAAAAAAATTTCACCTCGGAGCACTAAGCAAACCACAGCGAACATGTGATCATTAGATCACTTACACCATAGACCTGCAATAGTATACCATTACAGTCTATGGTAAAATTGCTATGTTCCTATTAAGCCTTGAGGCAGGGCTTAATAGGAAATTAACTATGGCAGACATAGGTGCCTTTACAAGTCTCCTATCTGCCATAGGAAATTAATGGCCTCCACAACCTCACGACATGCAGTCGGGAGGGGGGGGGGGGGAGGCGTTCCTGCTCCAAATAAATGACCGTTTAGGCGTCATGGTCGCTAATGAATACTGTATGTGAGGGGGTTAAACATCTGTGATCACAGTTGTCTCCAATCACGGATTCTGACATGGATGTCTCTTATGAAAACATCATAGTGGCTGGCTTTGGCGCCTGCTCACCTCTAAAGACCCGACATCTACCACATGTATATGCCAGATGTCAGGAAGGGGTTAAAATGTATGAGATAAGTCCATTTTTTTCCTTTAAAGACGTTCTCCAGGCTCTCCTGTATTGATGTCCTGTCCATAAGATATGTCATCAATATCAGATCGGCGGTGGTCCGACACCCACCACCCCCTCCAATCAGCTGTATGAGGAGATGGCACATGTAAAGTGCACGTCTCCCTTCTCTCTTTCTGCTCTGCTACTGCTGTCTATGACAAAGCAGCGGTGAAGAGGAAGAGAGACAGGAGATGGCACGTGTGTACTGCGTATGTCGTCTTCTTATACAGCTGATCAGTGGGGGTGCCGGGTGTTAGACCTCCGCCGATCTGATATTGATGGCCTATCCTGAGGATAGGTCATCAATATAGGAGAGCCCAGACAACCCCTTTAACTTTCCTGTTTAATTTTTTTTGTCTACCCCATTTCCCACTGTAATTTTTATGGCGCAAGGTCAGCACTGCTGTATCCTGAGATGTGGGGCCTTAATATATTGCAATAGGTGAATTCATGGGCGTAGCTGTAGGGCGTGCAGAGGTAACAGTCGCACCTGGGTGTTGGTGCCTAACAGGTAGTGGATGTGGACATGGTTACAGGTTTCGCATTGGGGCCCTGAAGCTTGACGCTACGCCTGTGGTCACAGCTGACGCTGGATGCACTTATCGGCGGTATTATTTCGTATGATGCTGATCTGCATGCAAAGAAAATAAATAATTAACATAACCTTTTAACTCTCATTTCTTAGCAAAAGGTCAAACCTGTCTGCACTCATAGACTTCTATTTAATCTAAATCCCGGCACACATGCCTAAGGGGTTGTTGAAATCACAAGAAAGAAACAGCGTAGTATTCATTAAAAGGAGACAGCGCTCATTTCAAGCAAACACTTTATGACACTCCGGAGGCAGATACACATCCACCCGCCCCAAAATCACTCCTGGAGATTGCGCTCACATAACACAGTGTCACGTCTGTGCAATTTCATTGTTATTCAGGCTCCACTTTTCAGATCTGTTATTAGAGCCGCATGGTTTAGGTGAAAAAAAATAAAAATAAATACAACAACGTCTTCAGGGCCCGGGAGAGGGAAATATCTTAGACTACTTTCACACTTGCATTGTTAATTCCGGTATTGAGATTCAACAGAGGATCTCAATACCGAATTAAACTAATCAGTTTTGATTTACTATATCAGGATGCGTCAAATTGTGTCAGTTGTGTCAAATTAAAGCGGAAAAAATGGAACCATCACTAAATACATTGAAAGTCAACGGGTGACGGATCTGGTTTTTTTTAGACTCCTAAAAAAACGGATCAGTCACCCTTCGCTTACATTGTTTTTATGAACGGACACAAAACCCCAGCTTGCAGCAGTTTTGTGTCCGGTTACAAAACGGAATGCTGACGGAACGGAAGACATCCTGATGCATCCATTCAGAGTGCATGAGGACAAAACGGAAACGAAGAACAGAAAAATGAAAAATAACTGATTCGTGATTTGTCACTTCTGTCAAACATCAGTTATTTTTGACGGGAAAAAAAGTCCTGCATGGGGGCACCAGAATGAGGAGTTTGTGATGAGAAGGTAGGGATCATGATAGAAATTTGAGGAACCTAAGATGTTTGTGTGGCAATAATGCAGAGACAAGACATGGCTGAAAGAAGTCTTCATGGCGGTCTGGGCCATAAGGAGAAGATGAGGAAAGAGGATGTTTACTATAACAGATGTAATAGGTATGTAGAGCTGTATCCTTCTGTATTTGTGGAAGCGAAGAAAAAATGCTAAAGGTATGGCTTGCTCTGTGCTGTGGTCCATAACTCACCCTCTTCTCCATATGTTTATTAGAGTCAACTGGAAAAGGAGGGCAAAAAAAAAATTTGTGCATTAATTTTTGTCAAACATCCGTTATTTTTGATGGGAGAAAAACTCCTGCATGGGGGAAACAGAATGGGGAGTTTGTGATGAGAAGGATGATGATAGAAATTTAAGGAACCCAAGATGTCTGTGTGGCAATAATGCAGAGGCAAGACATGGCTGAAAAAAGTCTTCATGGCGGTCTGGGCCGTACGGAGAAGATAATGAAAGAAGATTTTTACTATAACAGATGTAATAGGTATTTAGAGCTGTATTCTTCTGTATTTGTGGAAGCGAAGGAAGACTGATGAAGGTAGGGCTTGCTCGGTGCTGTGGTTCACTTCTCACTTCCTTCTCCAGTCAACTGGAGAAGAAGAGCAAAAAAATAATTTGTGCATGAATTTTTGTCAGACATCAGTTATTTTTGACTGAGAAAAAGTCCTGCATGGGGGCACCAGAATGGGGAGTTTTTTATGATAGAAATTTGAGGAACCTAAGATGTCTGTGCAGCAATGCTGCAGAGAAAAGACATGGCTGAAAAAAGTCTTCATAGCAGTCTGGGCCGTACGGAGAAGATGAGGAAAGAGGATTTTTTACTGTAATAGGTAGGTAGAGCTGTATTCTTCGTTATCTGTAGAAGTGAAGAAAGACCAGGCAGCATGCTGAAGGTAGGGCATGCTTGGTGCTATGGTCCATGTCTCACTCCCTTCTCTATATGCTTATTAGTTTGAACTGGAGAAGGAGGCCAAAAAAAAATAGATGAATGAGTTATTTTTTATTTTTCATACCTTTACATAATCTCAACATGTCCTGACCACTGGACATGGCCATTAGTCTCTTCTCTCTATAATTACAGTATGTAAAATATAAATTGATAATGGGCCGGCAGATGATATATACAGTGTACTATGTATCAGCTGTATACACTTTGCGGTGTGTTAAATCTCAGTACATAAAATATGCATATTTTAGAGGGAAAATCTGAGGCCATCATATTCTCAACTCTGAGGGCATCTATGTGTAAAATGAAATCTACATATGTATGAAATGTCCCTCGTGTAAAAGGAAAGGCTCCTTCATTACTGGACAGCACACTGTATGGCGGCATGTTTTATGTACACGTGTGTGGGCAGACAGATGTTTCCGGGTGTCACTGTGACATAACAGATAATCACACATCATTATTCCTGACAAACCTACAAAAGAACGTGTGCAGAGCCTTGTTATTCTTCTGATTTCGAACTCGATAATTTTATGCAATTTATTTATATTACGCATCCTACAGCATTAAAAATAGCAAGTACGAAATAACACTAATGGCCTAGAAGCATGGAAAGTAATATTCATGGGGGAGAAAAAAACAGGCAAACAAGTCTGTAGGGTATTGCTCGTTAAACAATTCTAATGAGGTCTTTCTTCTGTGAAATTATATGAAATGGAAATGATATAGAGTTGACCTCATGTATATGGGAGGCTCCCGACTCTCTCCCCCACTTTATTTTTTTTGAAAGCCCTAATACATGTTTTCTTCACTCCACTATAGTGCCAGACAAAAAAGGATGTGATTCCCGCCACAAACCTTCCTCAACTATCCCATCCAGGAGACCTTGCAAGGGTCAGAGATCAATAGCCTCCTACTGAAACCTAGGGAGAGCCAGGAGTGGACTGGCCATAGACATTTCCTGGTAAGCCGATACCCAGTAGGCCAAATTAATACTATAGTAGACCTTCTTGGGTTTGGCTGAGTACATGAAGCCCTAAAAATCCCAGCGTTTGAGGGCATTTGTCAATAATCATCGAAGTTTGCACTATCTGTATGGTAATAGTTCTTTTACAGGAAGCCTATCTCTACGGCATTAGTATTTCTGTAGTGTAGTATTTGGCACCATAGTATTAGGGATGGCAGCAGGATGACACTGTTAGGCCAGCAGAATAGGGAGTTTGTGATGAGAAGGTAGTAATGATCATGAAAAATTGAGGAAACTAACATGTCTGTCTGGCAACGCTTCAGAGACGAGACATGGCTGGAAGAAGTCTTCATGGTGGTCTGGGCCATATGGAGAAGATGAGGGAAGATAATGTTTACACTAAGAGAAAATGTTACTGGACGTAATATGTAATATGGTATGTAGTGCTGCATTCTCCTGTATTTGTAGTAGAGAAGTAAGACCAAGCAGCATGATGAAGATAGGGCTGTCCATCTCTAACCTCTTCAGCCCCTTCTCCATACGATTATTAGAGTTAACTGGACAAGGAAGGTGGCACAAGGAAGTTGGCCCTTGCCACTACAGAGGGGCAGCTTTTAGGAGCTATTTTGAACTGCTTTTTAGCGCAAGACCATTTAATCCGTAGCATGATGCAGATTTCACTATTTGCAATGCATTTAGTAAAATCTGCATAATTAGGTCCGCGTACTGAAAAGGCCCTGCCTGACATTTTATGCTTACTTTGGCCCCACCTGCCAGCAGTAACTAAGCCCCGCCTTGTGCCACCTAAAACATGGGGCCACTTTTTGTTTTTTTTCTTAAAGGGGTTATCCAATTGTAAAAATGCCCCCCATAATGCCTGGGTGACGTCACCCGTGATGCTAGGCAGGCTGGCCACCCTCGCAGACTGCTATTGGCTGCACCAACCGTTGCACGACGGGGAGATGCAGCGACGGTCATGCATGAATCTGGAGTGACGTGGGTGCTGGGAACTGGGGTAAGTATGATCTATGTACAGGAGGAGCCCAGGCATTGGGGGGGGGGACAATTTTAGAACTGGATAACCCCTTTAAGGCTACTTAAGTTTCCTAAGTGCCCCAAGCCGAGCCCATCTTGCTCCTAGCACCTACATGGGCTGCCACCTCACCAATGAACATGGGCCAAAATGGAAATTTTGAGGGCTGGGGTATGAAGGGGAACATCCCATAAGAGCACCACACCCTGAAAAAATCCTTGCGACAAGCAAATGTCCAAACAGAACAAAAACTGAGTAAATACCGACATGCAATGTGTGTTGACGACCTGGGCATCCTACTGAAATTATAAAAATCATTGTACTGTCCTAGGCAGAAGGCCCAGGCAAACAGAGGTCTGTGCGCTCAAAAGTAATGTGTATACAAATGTGCCACCACTTACTGTGATCCCAACCCTAGTGAGTTCAGGCACCCACAAGTCATCACTCCTAGGAGACCTTGCACTTTCAAACTACCCAACCTCATGCCTTCGATCAAGAGGCCCAGGTCATACACCCAGAACTAAACTGCCCATTCATTACAGTGGTTTTGGAACTAGGCACTAATAAGAAAACACAATACACTTGATCTCATCAGAGGATGTCCTTTTGGCTAAGATCAGGCAGCTGATTTTCCCAAACACAGGCCGATGAGGATGATCTAGTCTAGGATTGTCTTTCGAAGAAGATACCAGCCATTGCCAGGACTAATTGGAGATGGAGTAGAAAGCCAGTTTAGCACCACAGAAGGGGGCAATTTATTGATCAAAAACATATGGTGGAAACATGGGTATGGTACATTATAAGTAAGATCAGAATATTAGTGTTGGTAGGCAAGTACAGGACACTTGGGACACTTGGAGGTAGCTTGCTGCATAAGAACTCCTCTTCCCTACAGCCCTGTCCACGTTAGAGACTAAACAAGTTCCTTCAGATAAACATGGACACTCAATTAGCCCCCAGCTTGAGGTGGAAATTTCAGGGAAGGAGATGGCCCCTGTTCTCTGGGCCAGATTTCTGCAATTACTGTATTTCAGTTTTGGAGATAACCTTTCACCCTAACCAGTTCCATATTCCTTCTAGGTTTGGTGTCCTTTGAAGGCACTTCCAGTTTCTACAAATTATCCTCGACATAATTCCCATTAGGCTGCATTGTCTCCTCTTATCTTTACAATGGAGTCACCAGACTCTGGGTAGATATCAGCGGTGTTAAGAACCCTTCATTACCCATCACTCTAACATCTCCTGACCATCAGCGTAAGCAATCTCCTATAAATAAGAGTTTAGTGCTTCCATGGAAACTGATTCATCAAACATGATAGTGGTTCCTCCTTGGGACTTGCTGGAGAAACTGATGAAGACTTTGGAACACAGATAAGGAGATTAAATAGTCTGTTCCCAATCCATAGACATTGTAAAATCCCACTCATGTGGTGGAATCTGGAAATATCAAATTGTGATGTTGACACCAGCATGTGGACACTGCCACAGAGCCTGTAACCAGGCCCAAGACACCATGGTTGTCATTTAGGTGTAGGTGTATTTCTCATTGTACTTCTGTACTTCTAGTACAGAGCCACCAGAGAAGTACTGCCCGGTGCCTACTAATGATGTCATTGAGAAGATGGCATATTGCGCCTTTATTCTACACTGCACAGGAGAGCCAACAGATCCTTTATACTACACCACACAGGAGAGCCGACAGATCCTCTATACTACACCACACAGGAGAACTGACAGATCCTCTATACTACACCACACAGGAGAGCTGACAGATCTTCTATAGTACACCACATAGGAGAGCTGACTGATCCTCTATACTACACTACACAGGAGAGCTGACAGATCCTCTATACTACACCACACAGGAGAGCCGACAGATCCTCTATACTACACCACACAGGAGAGCTGACAGATCCTCTATACTACACCACACAGGAGAGCTGACAGATCCTCTATACTACACCACACAGGAGAGCCGACAGATCCTCTATACTACACCACACAGGAGAGCCGACAGATCCTCTATACTACACCACACAGGAGAGCTGAACAGATCCTCTATACTACACCACACAGGAGAGCTGACAGATCTTCTATAGTACACCACATAGGAGAGCTGACTGATCCTCGTATACTACACCACACAGGAGAGCCGACAGATCCTCTATACTACACCACACAGGAGAGCCGACAGATCCTCTATACTACACCACACAGGAGAGCTGACAGATCCTCTATACTACACCACACAGGAGAGCTGACAGATCTTCTATAGTACACCACATAGGAGAGCTGACTGATCCTCTATACTACACCACATAGGAGAGCTGACAGATCCTCTATACTTCACCACACAGGAGAGCTGACAGATCCTCTATACTACACCACACAGGAGAGCTGACAGATCCTCTATACTACACCACACAGGAGAGCTGACAGATCCTCTATACTACACCACACAGGAGAGCTGACAGATCCTCTATATGACACAACACAAGAAAACTGCCAATTCCTTCTAGATGAAAAATTTAAGAACACCGAACAGTAATTAACCAGTTTTGAAAATAGTCAAACATTTAATCCCCAGAAATGTAAAATGCATTTCCTGTTTGAAATGCGCGGAATGATTTCGCCTGAGCTGTAGCATCGTGTTTAGGTAATCCCGGGAGCCCATCCTCTATAACAGATGACTATGATACCTCAGAACGAACACGTGTCTTACTCTTTGCTATCATAATGATGTTTTAATCACTAACATAATAACCTGGAAGACTTATCAGAAATTGTGTATAAAAATCGTGAGGAACATTCTAATAAATTCAGGGAGCGACTGGGAGGGTCTGGAAGATTCAATTTAAAAGGATCCACAATCTTAATTAATTATCACTGTTGCCAGTTGCATTATGGAATACACCATTAATTTTTCCTGGAAAATGTTCCCTATTAACAATGACCAGTTAAGTAATTACATTCGGTGACATTGGGGTAATGAAAGTTTAATTCCGCAGTTTGCAAAAGACAGCGCATGAGCTGAATTCTGGATGCTGTGATTCTCCAGAAGTTGTGCTACTACAACTCCCAGTATTCCCTGACAAGGACAGCCATTCACTTGTATCATACCTTCGACCAGTTGCACATACACATAGTAGGTGGGACAGCATTTGCAGAACCTCAGAACAGGATCATAAGTGAAAGGCTGTGATTTACTTTATTTTTGTACCTAATAGCACCGCACGGACAGTTTAGGGTTGGTTCATCCTCTTAGGTTGCCAAGAAATGGGCCTGGGTCCACCCCTTGGTAGGTGGTACTGCGGTTTTGCAACTAATAGCACTGCATGGGCAGTTTAGAGTTTTGGTTAACCCCCTTAGGTTGCCAAGAGATGATCCTCTGTCCACCCCTGGATAGTTAAGTAGAGAGTCTAGCCATGCGACAGTGAGGACCTACTTGTGCAAGCTCCTCAGAGCTAGGCCCGAGCTCAGAAAACCTTCATCTCTGAGACAATCAATCTACGTCCAAGGAAGCAACTTTATCAAAACTGCTCCAGAGAAAAAGATGTCAGGAGGTCTAGAATCTGCAAGGCCATGCACTGAAGTCGGACAGCTAGGTATTGTGCATGTTTATGGCAGAGAGACTTTGGTGCTGCGAGAGGGAACATCGCTAAACCACCCTTTCACACTCGGAGGCAGTTTGGCCAGCTGTGTTTTACATCTCTACCCCTTATCCCAGTATATTAGTAGAAGAACCTCACTGCCTACCTAAGGTTCTGCAAAGAGATTTTAGAGACGGAGAGGAGCACTACATCCTCCATAATTGCTGCGGTCTATACATTGCTATTGGTGATCTACTTGGAACTGTGCCTTGTTACTATCTAGTATACTACTACTCCTAATCTGCACTTAAGTGCAGACAGACTTATTTATTTACACCTTACCTGGTTACTGACTCCACCACTCATCTGCTCTCCTGCCTTGCACCCAGACCAACACCTAACATCAAGGGCACCCCAACTACCACCAGGCAGGAGCCGCAACACTGGTGTGACCCAAGGGAAGCAAGGGTCACCCTCCAGTCACTGCATTTCCGCACTGAGTGGCGCATGAGCAGTGTGATCAACCCCTATAGAGGATTATACCCTGCTATCATGCTATTTACTTCTCTTTACTTCTTCATAGCTATCTACTTGAGTTTAAAACCAATTAACTTGAATGATCTCTTCAGTATCTAACATGTCTAGAAGGTCTGGGGTCAACAGAGTACCTTGTTAAAGTTGCTTTTCAAAATTATTTCTATCTTTGGATCATAAAAAGTGGGACAATTCAAGAGCAAAGAAATGGTCAATTTTTTGTCTCTCCAAGTTATGGCTGGAGGGAACCAGATTTTAGATTGGTCCTGCACTTCTTTCTACCCCTCTAATCATATCTTACTTTTGAGCATCTAGTAAGCAGGCACTCAAATACCACCATCTTTATTCATCTGGTGGGACATAGCCTTGACATGATAGCCGTAAAAGGGCTCAAAGGTACTCTTTCTCATTATAGAGAGCGCCTAGTATGCGGAGTACGTGTGCGCAGTATTGTAGGCCAGACAATGCCCCTTTGGGTTTCTGAGAAAGATATTCTAATCTGATGCCAGCAGATGTAAGACATGATAATTTGCATATATTTTCCCCAGAAATCAAGAGAAGCATTGCCTCGACTACAATAGTCATCATATATATATCACGTGGTCTCCATAATAGAAATAGTACACACCCACAGGTTCCCCCCAAGGACTTACAACTAGAAAAGCTGTTTCTATCTGCTCTCTCTTTCTCTTTCGTTGGTTCAGGATGAATCAGTTTGTGCCGGAACCTGGAATAATACCGAATCTTGACAGGTCTGCTCATCTCTAATGCGATTGAAGTGCATGGTTTGGTAAACCTGGATGGTAGGCCTTCAGCCTTCTGTTTCCCAACCCTGATTTCTGGGAATTGGAGGACTCTCTCTAAATTTTTAAGAGCCGAGGTGTGACTTCCCTGGTTGAATATCAGTTGCGTCTATGTACATGCTCCAGGTTACAGTCTACAGATTGTATTTTCTGTCGCTTTAGTGTCGCCATTAGAGATCTCTCCTGCCATCACCACAATCCTTTCAGCTTTTAATCATCATTAGCTGTCGTTACTGAAGTATGCCTTACTGATTGCATGCTCTCATGTGAAAATCTTTCTACAGACGAGATCTGTAAGCAGAATATATCACTGTCATATTTCTGCTTCCAGCGTGAGGCTGTTAGGAAATGTCTTTGTATATAATCTTGACATGGAATGATTGTTTCATTGCCGAGCACATCAAAGGCTGGCACATTTCAAGCTAATCAAAGAAATTTGCTAAAGCACATTTAGTGAAATAAATATAACAAAGAGAATACATCAGCTTCTGTAATCACAGATTAATCACAGCTACACTAAAGATCCTGGGCCCCAAGGAAAAAACGATACCTGTCCCCCCCCCACACACACCTAAAAAACCTATGGTGGCTTATTCCATTATGGAGGCCCATAGCAAAAGACAGAAGTATACTGTGTCGTGAACCTCTTGGGACCCAGTGCAAAATGTGTAACAGCCCCCACTTCCCATAGCCTTAATAATACTGATGTCTTCTCATGTAGCAGAGGGACACACCCCTAAAAGGGGTTATCCCATGATGAATGGAAATTAAAATCATACACATCAGACATAATATAGTACATAAAAACCTCTTTCTAACAAATGTATGACCAGCCCTGTACCTCACATGGATCCAGAGATCTCTCCATTCATTGCTCCAATTGATCTGCTAGATTTATATCAAGCTGGCATCTCAGAGGTAGTGTCCTTTCTACTGCAGCACAATATACCGCCCCAGCAGAACCAGATACCACAGTGCAGCACAATATACTGCTCCAGCAGAACCAGATACCACAGTGCAGCACAATATACTGCTCCAGCAGAACCAGATACCACAGTGCAGCACAATATACCGCCCAGCAGAACCAAATACCACAGTACAGCACAATATACTGCCCCATCAGAACTAGATACCACAGTGCAGCACAATATACTGCCCCAGCAGAACCAAATACCACAGTGCAGCACAATATACTGCCCCAGCAGAACCAAATACCACAGTGCAGCACAATATACTGCCCCAGCAGAACCAGATACCACAGTGCAGCACAATATACTGCCCTAGCAGAACTGGATACCACAGTGCAGCACAATATACTGCCCCAGCAGAACCAAATACCACAGTGCAGCACAATATACTGCCCAGCAGAACTAAATACCACAGTGCAGCACAATATACTGCCCCAGCAGAACCAGATACACAGTGCAGTACAATATACTGCTCCAGCAGAACCAGATACCACAGTGCAGCACAATATACCGCCCAGCAGAACCAGATACCACAGTGCAGTACAATATACTGCTCCAGCAGAACCAGATACCACAGTGCAGCACAATATACCGCCCAGCAGAACCAAATACCACAGTACAGCACAATATACTGCCCATCAGAACTAGATACCACAGTGCAGCACAATATACCGCCCCAGCAGAACCAGATACCACAGTGCAGTACAATATACTGCCCAGCAGAACCAGATACCACAGTGCAGCACAATATACTGCCCCAGCAGAACCAGATACCACAGTGCAGCACAATATACCGCCCTAGCAGAACTAAATACCACAGTGCAGCACAGTATACTGCCCCAGCAGAACCAGATACCACAGTGCAGCACAATATACTGCTCCAGCAGAACCAGATACCACAGTGCAGCACAATATACTGCCCCAGCAGAACCAGATACCACAGTGCAGCACAATATACTGCCCCCAGCAGAACCAGATACCACGTGCAGCACAATATACTGCCCCAGCAGACCACCCCAGTGAAAATACCAGCAGAAGTGCAGCACAATATACTGCCCCAGCAGAACCAAATACCACAGTGCAGCACAATATACTGCCCCAGCAGAACAAATACCACAGTGCAGCACAATATACTGCCCCAGCAGAACCAAATACCACAGTGCAGCACAATATACTGCCCCAGCAGAACCAAATACCACAGTGCAGCACAATATACTGCCCAGCAGAACCGATGCCACAGTGCAGCACAATATACGCCCAGCAGAACAAAACCCAGTGCAGCACAATATACTGTCCCAGCAGAACCGAATACCACAGTGCAGCACAATATACTGCCCCAGCAGAACCAGATACCACAGTGCAGCACAATATACTGCCCCAGCAGAACCAAATACCACAGTGCAGCACAATATACTGTCCCAGCAGAACCGAATACCACAGTGCAGCACAATATACTGCCAACCACGTCACAGTAAGAAACTATATCATTGTGCTGAGGATGGTAATACAGTTGAATTCATGAGGAACCTGCATCCGCTGGTCAGATGCATAAGTGCCTAATCCTTCTACATTAATGCTGAGAGGAGCCGATCTTTATGTACCTGGATGGCGGCCATGAGGAGGGGCCCCTGGGCATCGGCCCACCGGGAAATTTCCCTGTAGGCTCTATGGCCAGTCCAACCATGTCCGGTTGGTTCCTTCTCTGAGACATCAATATGACGGATGTCACTTCTTCCTTACAGGACTGTCACATGACAGCTCCCGTGTTATTAAGATGTTTGGCCCGTGTTTTATTTTATTCCTTTGATTTCCTCCTTAAAAGAAAAGCCGGAGAATAAAATGTCACGCTGACACTATGAAGTGACTGCTGAGTAACACTAAGTATTTGTCTCACCATCACAGAGAACGGATCTTTTCTCCATTCCATTCATGTCAGGATGGAAAAATGATGTTTTACCGTGAAACGCATGGCGCTCAAAGCTCTATGGCGGAGAACCTACAGCGGGATAACACTCCTGTCAACATCATGGAGCCAATCTAGGAGGCTGACACTTTAATGACAGGGATGACTGCCTATTAGTTCCGGTCCCTGGTCACTGTCCTTTAGCTCGTTACATGGACATGACAGGGGCTGGTGTAATAATTCAGAACGAACATGCAAAAAAAAGCAAAAAAACAAAAGCACTAATGAAGATCAGAGACATTTATAGGATGAGGCTGAAAAACCAGGAGAGCCTCATGTGTGTTCTTAAAGGGGTTGTCCAATGAAAAAGATTCTACATATTTCAATACTTGAAATGTAATTAAAAATTTAGCATAGCGGCTGAGTTATTCAATAAAATTTATCAATATAGCGCCACCTACTGTTTGATATTTTTCTAATTTCTCTGTCCACCTCATTGATGTGGACGCACATGCTCAGTTTCATCCTTCAACTGTCACTAGCTACAGTAGAACAGACACACTATTGAGAAAGGACATGCCCCCTTAGCCATGATAGGGAGAGAGTGTGACCACCCCGGAGAAAGGAAACGTCTCCTGAGCTGCCAGCTTAAAGTGTTGAAGAGCAATTAGAGCAATGCATGTGGAGATCTCTGGATACATGTGAGGTACAGGACTGGTTCTAGCTTTGTTAGAGGTTTGTTAAAGAGGTTATCATGTACAATATGATCTATTGATCATTTTTTACCTATTTTTTAACTAAAAGGTCTAGATTGGGTGCAGGAGCCTAAAGGTGCCCTAAAATATGAGGATATGAAGACGTGTGATAATTGAGCATGGTGGTGGAGGGCTTTGTTATACATTTGGCCTTGGTGTTCATCTGGTAAGCTCCTCTTATGTAGTACTACTATGGAAACAGGCCGTACTTCTCTATGATCCGCCGGGGTTGACTAGTTCCAGACCAAAAAATTGATTATGGGCAAACCCAAAAACTGTAGGATGTCTAATATCTGACCCAATCTAAGTTACCGTCTAAGTTACATATTTCCCAACATTGCTGTCGGTAAATTCAGGACATGTAAGTCCTGCCCCGAGAACGTCCCAAAACCCAACCAAGAATGTCCACTAATGGATGGAGCTTACATAATCCCTTCCCATTTTCAACCTAGGACAGTCCAAATTTGCCGGAACTATCTCTGAAAGTTGGGAACAGGTAATAGGGAATGGAATTCTGGTCATATTTCTGTACATATGACTGTACCTCTGGTCCCCGAGGTGTACCTACTGGGGAGGACAATACAACTTCTGGTGGCCAACCACAGAGTACAAGGATGAGGAAATGCCATTATGCATAGCCATCACCGAAGGAAGGCTCTGATAGAGGATGGATTGACTGGTAAATGGGTTGTCCAGTTTTGGAAATGCTAGCTACTTTTCCCAAATATGAGAAAAATTGGACCCTACTTCATAGAGGATTATTTTGTCTTCTCTGGTTAAAAACTGTAGGGTGTTGTGTTGATCTAGAATTAGATAGACGTATTAGTCTATATTAGTAATGAACATTTAAAAAATTGGCCCCAAAAAATCACATCCAAACATCTAAAGCTCAAGACTAGGGGAAGGACATGGATGGTGGCAACCAATGTAGAGATGGGAGTGAAATTCCTGTATAAGGAAGAACCTAAATTAGATAACCCTGTGCTCTATTGACTTTATAGAGTAGGGTCTTCTGCTTGGGACCCCCATCTATATGAGTCACAATGGGGAACTGTTCTGTAGTAGCAGCTTCAGTTCTGACAGACTTGAATGGGTTTTCAGGACTTGGATATTGATGATCTATCTAGGATAGGTTATCAGTATCAGATTGGTGGAAGGTCCAACGCCGGCACCCCCGCCGATTAGCTGTGTACAGTCCACTGTGTAGTCTCCGATGCTGGTGTACTTCAACTGAGCTTCAGTACTCTGGCATGGCCACTAGACAGTGGATGAAGCCTTCTGCTTCTGGCTCCTCCATGAACATTTGATCAAAGGGTGTCAGGTGGTGGACCATCTCCCACTGATCTGATATTGGTGACCTATCCAGAGAATCATTATCTAAGTCCTGGAAAACCCCTTTAAAGAGGATTTATCATCTCAGGCCTTGGTAGTATATCACTAGGATATATCACCAGTGTCACATCGGTACGAGTCCCTGCACCTATCCCCAGAACAAGCCCCTGAACCTATAGAAAGGAATGGGGAGCGCACTGCGCAAGCGGGGCCATGCTCTGTCCACCTCTAAGGGACTGCATGGCTACTTTCTCAACTCCCATAGAAATGAAAGTAGGTTGGCTGTGCATGCGCGACTGCCCTCGTTGACCTCGGTGACTCATTGTGGAGGTAGGAGTGAGTCCCAGAGGTGGGGACGCTGGTGGTATATCCAGCAATATGCCACTGATGTCTGAGAGACAACCCCTTTAAGTCATCTGAAGGACTGCCATATAATGTTACACTTCTCCTGCAGTGGACCTTGCATGGAAAATACAGGCTGGCTGTGGCTTTCCCCTAGCAAAATCAGCAGCTCCTTCCTGTAAGGGGATGTCTCTGATGAGACAACCCTTTTATGAAATGGAATGTGTCACCTATAATTTTTTCCACCAGCTAACACCAGATAGAGACAAATATCCTTTTTTCTGACTGCCAACTTTTTAAAATACAATTTTCTGAACATGATTATGGGGGCGGCCATCTTGCCTGAGCTGTTGTTACCGGCTTTTAGAGGTACAGTATGCTTTACAGAAGCCACCATGGAGCATAGACAGGACCATAGACATAAAGAACTGAGAGAGTTTTCTAGGCATTCTCTGTGGTGTGATCCTGCGTTCTCTCTCTATATATAGATGTTATCTGATATTCTAATCCTGCCTGTGATGATAATGAGATGACTGCTGAAAAATGATCTAAACAGACGAGTGGCATAACTCTATATTTATAGATGTTATATAGATGTTATCTGCAATTCTAATCTTGCCTGTGATGATAATGAGATGATTTCTGAAAAATGATCTGAACAGACCAGTGGTGTAACCAGAACTGAGTG
Organism: Rhinella marina; assembly: GCA_900303285.1. Taxonomy (NCBI): domain Eukaryota; kingdom Metazoa; phylum Chordata; class Amphibia; order Anura; family Bufonidae; genus Rhinella; species Rhinella marina. The sequence continues at coordinate 32,358 of ONZH01030421.1, read as the reverse complement.
GGCCCCACGGCAAATTTTTTGAAAGCCCCCCTTCTCCTGTGCCACTCCCACTCCTGTGGCTAGTCAAGATTGCTCTCTCAGGCCAGGGCCGCCATTGACTACGTATGTCTGCTACACGTATATACTGTATGTCATGTGACTGTATCTACAGTGCCACTGTATATAATGTCATTGCATAACACTGTTGAGGCGGCCCTGAAAATAAAATCTTTCAGTCCCCCTCCTGGGCCCCTTCTGTTCGGGCCCCTCAGCGATGTGTGAATATAATGAATTTAAAGCGCGGTTGAAATCAGGACTTTAGGGGTACATTTATTTAATAAAAAGTCAAAATCAATTAAGAAAGTATATTAGAAAAATATTTTTTGGAATAAAAGTTTAGTTACTCTTTAAGATTTGTTTTAATATTAAAATAGATAGTGGCATGGAAAATGAAAAATAACATCACCCAAATTTTTAAAAACATTTTTAACATAAAAACGTGTTGTAAACAACCGGTCACATCCCCTTTAATGCTATATTTCTAGACCTTTTTATATAACGTGTTTATGTTCTGAAAACTTTTTCTGTAAAGTAGATTTGACTGTCTGCAGATCTTTCTAAAGAATTTATTCCCAGTTGTGTCGAACTAAATAGATTTTCTAAGTGGTTCAAGGCTGGGATGGAAATTGATGCAATGAATATTTTTACATTCGTGACAAAAGTTCAGAATGGTCAGAATGTGTTTCAATTCAATGTTCAATAGCAGTTATTTGTATTTTTTAGCATTTGGATGCAGTTACAAAGTACCTTTCAATTTACAGATTAGATCCATACACTTAGATGACAGATATTTCAGCGCTTTTAGGTTCATAATTCTGGGTTGTCTATTTTCTTAAAGGGGCGCTCCAATGATTAATGTAAAAATGTATATCATATAGTCCATGACAATCTCTATCTAACAAAGCTAGAACCAGCCCTGTACCTCATTTGGATCCAGGTATCTCCAGATTCATTGCTCTGCTAGATTTATAACAGGCTGGCAGCTTTTCTGCTGCAGCTCAGGGGGCGTGTCTCAGCTCTCCCTATCACAGCTCAGGAGGCGTGGCTCATTGCTGACTATCACAGCTCAGGGGGCGTGTCTCAGCTCTCCCTATCACAGCTCAGGAGGCGTGGCTCATCTCTCCCTATTACAGCTCAGGGGGCGTGTCTCAGCTCTCCCTATCACAGCTCAGGAGGCGTGTCTCAGCTCTCCCTATCACAGCTCAGGAGGCGGTCTCAGCTCTCCCTATCACAGCTCAAGAGGCGTGTCTCATCGCTTCCTATCACAGGTCAGGAGGCAGTTGAAAGATGAAACTGAGCATGTGCGGCCTTCTCAGTGAGCAGGACAAGGAAATAAGAAAAAACAAACAGCAGGTGGCGCTATACAATTTATTGAATTACTCAGTGGCTATGCAAAATTTTCAATTACATGCAATTACAAAAGTACTCAGATCCAGGTGCTGGTTTGAAAACTGTGGACTATTTTTTGTGGGACAACCCCTTTAAAGGATGAAACTGAGCATGTGCGACCACCTCAGTGAGGTGGATAGAGAAATAAAAAAAAAAAAGAACAAACAACAGGTGGTGCAAGTTTTTAATCATATGCAATTTCAAAAGTATTCAAATCCAAGCACTGGTGCCGAAAAATATTTTTTAAAAAACGCATATATTCATAGCTTTCAGAGTTCAGTTTTTCTGATGCAGAGCTTCAAATACCCAGCATACACCTAGAATTAAATAGGTTTTCCCACAAGAAAAATGTATCCCATAATTGGAGAGAAGGGTAAAAAGTTGCAAATTTTAGCTCAAATGCGCCATCATTTGCAACTTTTTGATGTCATAAAACCGGCAAACAATAATAAAATAAAATAAAAATAATGTTAAAAATATAAAACTAAAAAACACATTAAAAAAAAATTATCATTCCCTTTGCACCAGAAACTGCTCATTAAAATTTGCAATCTCTAGAACATGTATTTTCTGCACCGAAAAATTGCAACTTTTTTCAATATTACGCTACACTCAGCTTTTTCAAGAAAAGTCACTGGGGATAAATCAGGAAAGGGTGTGGCCTCACACTATCTGGTGCTCGGGACAGGCAAACATGCAACAAATTCATTAAAGGAGTTGTCCACCTTATACTAAGTGATAGGCCATAACTATTCCGGCCTATCACCTGATCAGCAATGGCTTTGGCATCAGAAGCGGAAAGCTCTGTCTACTTTGTAGTGGACTTATCTTGTCACTGGAGTGCTGCTCTCCTAATGTCAGACCCCCACTGATCAGGTATTGAGGGTCTATCCTGAGGATAGGTCATTACTTAATAAAAGGTGGACAACCTGTGCCTCTTAATAAATTATTCAGCATCTTACTCCAGCACAAATTGGATTAGAGTCTGTCTATGAAACATCGGTTTTAATAAATTGCCCCATGTTTTTACCATATTTTATAACTATAGGTGGTTGGTTAATGACCCATAACAATTGCAGTGACCCAGTGGTTCACTGCTAAAAGGGAGGTGGAGTTATGACATTATGTAATGCACTTTCCTTCCTAAGGCTGTGTATGGGGATATAGGGTTAACTAGCCAGCCTCTTAGATGCAGTTGTCAGGTGTGGGCAGGTCCCACCCCTGTAGTTGGCAGCTGGTGTGGGCAGGTCCCACCTCTGTAGTTGGCAGCTGGTGTGGAGGGAGTTGTAGTGTAGTAGCAAGTGTGGGGAGGAAAGATAGCAGACAGGGATACGTCCGTCCTGTAAAATAAGAGCAGCCATCTGAAAGAAAAAATTGTCTTTAACGTGTGCCAACCTCTGAAGGACAGTAGAACTGAATCCAAGAGAAGGTAAAGCAGCTATAACAAGGGACAGTACATGGACAAAAAGCCAGTGAAGTTAACGCTTGTGTCAGGCTATAGACTTCACTGAAACCTGGATTTGGTTAGAAGCTTCAGGCACCCTTTAAAAAAAATAAAAATACTAGTATTCAACCTTACTGCATTATATGATGAAGTTCTGAGGGCATTTTGACTCTTCCAGCATAATTGCAATCTGTGATCCACGCCCGTGTTTACATCTGGGCACAAGCCTCATGGAGAGTGTCTGCAGCATCAGGTCTCTGCCTTCTCCTCCCTGCTTGAATGCCACAGATCCAAGCCTGCTTGAAGCCCTGCTAAAGAAACCCCAGCCTATAAGACAACGGGATCATTGCTGGCAGTCACGTTAACAGGCAGGGTGTCCAAGAGAATGAGCAGACCACAAGAATGAACAGATGTCTACAGGCCAGGGCCTTACAAACCTTGCTGTACAGATGTCAATATGATGTAATTGGTACAGGAAACCAGCACAGCAAAAAATATCTCATGACCGAAATGGAGTGCAGGAAAACAGGGCATTACAGATATAAAAAAAAAATCACTACCAATAAGTGATAGTATGTGTTGTTTCCTATGAATTGATGCTGAAAATTTGCATAACCAGATTAACCCTTTAAGAGACAAGGTTTAGAGCCCACAGCTGGAAAGGGACTGACTACACTATTCACCCCTATACGCAGCCTTAGAAAAACAGTTTTATGCAACATTTAAAGACTGTGTCTGCACTTGAAAGTACATGCATGCACCAACTGCCACGTTTCTTCAGTAAAGTTCTGTTTACCCAATCCTCAAAGTGTCTTACACCTCAAAACCCACTGACACCAAGGGCACTCCACCTACCATCAAGCAGCAGACCCCAAACCAGGGTGTGCTCCAAGGGGAATAAAGGGTGCACCTCTCCCTTCACTGCATAGCCAGAGTGAGGAGCACCACCTTGACTACTACCATCATTCTCTCCAGCACTACCACTAGCATACTCTCTCACTTTTCCAGGCTCGCTGCACCATTATTGCCCAGGGACCCAAACCACTCATCCTTAAGGCACGTGTTGTAACTGCAACCTGCATGTCTACCGCTATATTTCACACTATCCTAGCACTAAAGAACATATATAAATGTGCAAATTCTAACAAATTCAATAAAGTATATGTATATAATTCAATAAATTTAATAAACTAAGTGGAGAGGTGTTAAAGGGCACCTGTCAGCAGGATCAATCCTACTAAACTAGGCATAATGCCATATAGAGGGGATTCTGCTGATTAAAATTATACCAGTCTTGTGAAAATCGGTTGTGGCGTTCCAGACAAAAAAGACTTTTAATCTTTATGCAAGTGTGGGCTTTACAGTACAGAGGGGTGTGGCCAGCACTGGAAAGCTGAGGAGCACTGGGCCCCGCCCTCTGTGCACTGAAGCTCTCATCTGCTTAAAGAATAAAATACTTTTTTCTCAGCAACGGTTCAACCGATTTTCACAAGACAGGTATCAATTTAATCAGCAGGATCATCCCGATCAGGCCACATTCCTGACCTGGACTGGTCTGCAGTTACTTACTTACTCTGGTCTATATACCCAATATAAAAGTGATAAAACTGAAGATAAAACTGTGAAGATAAAACAGAAGATAAAACTGTGATGCTCTGCAGTAATACAACGTGATCTGTCAGTCCTGAGAGCTGTTCTCTAGTGTCTCAATTTCAAGTACATGCAAAAACTATCTGACAGGCTAAGCAAAACCACAGATTGGACATAATTGTTTAAATATGGTTGGCTGGGTTCCTGGAAAATAAAATACTATTCCCAGGCACTTGGGAGTAGGTGACAACACAGAGTGCCTGGTGTAAATAGCGATGAGAGCAGTGCTGCCCGTACATCTTAGAACAAGTGTTTTGGCACAGTGGGTAAAAGCTCAAAAAAAAATTTCTTTTTTTTTTTTTGCCTTGTGTTTCCAAGTAACAGATTCCCACTTATCTGAGAAGTACATTCTGACAATACTACAAGTAATAAAATATATGTAAGACTTTGAATGATGAGAACTTTTATTGCTGATATACTATATGAATCCACCACTCAAATGAGGGCTTTGGTGCAATGAGGGTGTCACTGTTGCTCTTGTTGCACCCAAGCTCTTCTCCTTTCTGTGGCCAGGAGCCCCTCCCACTGTGCCTTCCCGCTGCTTGATAATGTCAATCAGCGCAGCCAGGGAGGGGCTGGCCATAGAAAAGAGTGGAGCTTGAGTGCAACAAGAGCAATGGTGACCCCCTAATTGCACCAAAGGTCTAATTTGCATATTAAGAAAAAAAAAAGGGAGGTCGCTGGTGACAGATATGGGATTTATGTGCACAGTGGGAAATTCATGTCAGATCCGCACAATGGAAATTCCTTCACGGAATCATGGAAAAATTGCACCTCCTGTGACCATACCCTTAAAGTGGTTGGGTCACAAAATATATTCTACATTTTTCAAACCAGCCCCTGGATCTGAATACATTTGTAATTGCATGTAATTAAAAATTTAGTATAGTCTCTGAGTTATTCAATAAAATGTATCTGTATAGCGCCACCTGCTGTTTGTTTTTTTCCTGATTTTTTGTCTGTCTCACTGAGCTGGTTGAACGTTTAATCTTCAACTTCCACCAACTATACGTTCAGTTAGAAGCTGTGGCAGTTACAGGGAGAGAGCTGCAACAGAAAGGACACGCCCCTTAAGCTGCCAGGCTGAAGATAATCTAGCAGAGCAATGAATGTGGAGATCTCTGGATCCATGTGAGTGAGGTACAGGGCTGGTTCTAGCTTTGTTAGAAAGAGATTGTCATGTACTATGTGATGTCTGATTTTCATTTTTTACATCAATCATGGGACAACCCCCTTAATAATAGTTTGGTACAGCAGTGAGTGATTATCTGGAAACCCACGAGTGGGGTGGTCTAGGGCAAATTGCTGCCATCGGATTAGTAATTGGAAATGAAGAGGCCCATAGCATATGCTGTTCTTGCACTGGGGCCCTTGGTTGTTGGTATTTGTCCCTGTGTAAGATATTGCAATATCACAATGTCAAGAGAGCTACAGTGACATCACAAATGTGTTTCTGTCATGTAACGGCTGTGATGTCATAATTGTTTCAGTCATGTACACTATTGTGACGTCACAAATGTTTTTCTGTCTTGTAAGCTCATGTGACATCATATGATGGGTTTCAGCTTGGGCTGAAGGGGAAGGGGGCCTGCTTTAGCTGATTGAGCTAGAGACATAGGCCTGGCCTTGCTTGAAAGCTGGAATTCCAGGCTTTCATACAAGACTAAAATGCGCATTAGCACAACAGAAGTAGGAGATATCACTGTTAGAATAAATGCTTTTACTTTCACTACTTTCACTTTCAGCTGTATTCACTGCATTCTAACAGTGATATCTTCCCATGTAGTAAAGATAATGCTGTCATTCTGGTACTGTTTGGTATTACTTGGAATGTCAGCTTTCAAACAATATAAAGCCTATATCTCTAGCTGCTACCTACCCAGAGATATAAGCAACTAAACATCCTCACCCCCTCTCTTCAGTCTGGAGGAGGAGGGGACAGGGAGCAGTTGCAGAGCTGACAGCCTGCAGGAGGAAAAGTAAAATAATAAAAAATGTAAAGAAATTTGTCATTATCATCATTGTACTGACCCACATAATAAAGTTATGTTATTTATATGACACAGTGAACACCGTAAATAAATTCTACAAAATAATGTTAAAATTGCTGTTTTTTTGTCTTTTCCCCAAAAAATAAATTAATAAAAGTTATTAAATACACTATATATACCCCAAAATTGTTCCTAAAAAAACTACAGCTAATCCTGCAAAATAAAAATAAAAAAATTAGAAGGAAAAAACTTAAAAGTTATGACTGCTGGAAAAGGAAAGGAGAAAATGTTACTGGTCCTTAAAGAGGCTCTGTCACTAGGTTGTAACCTGTGTATTTAAATACATAGGTTACAAGACCTAGTGACAAACTTTAAAATCATACCTGTCATGCAGAGTTCTGCGCAGCGGTTGCGTAGATATTTAACTTAGAAAACATATGCAAATGAGCCATTGGAGCACCGGGGGGCGGCCTCTTTCCTCTGGAGCACCGCTCCATCACCGCCCCCCCCCGGGCCCGAGGCACGTCCCCTCGCTATTGGCATGCCCAGTACCCTATTTGATAGACAGCGCTAGACTTACGAGTCTAGTGCTGAAATCCCGCGTATGCGTCTTAAAATATCCACTGGAGCATGCGCAGTAGCAAACACTGTAAACACTGCAAGCGCTACTGCGCATGCTCCAGTGGATATTTTAAGACGCATGCGCGGGATTTCAGCGCTAGACTCGTAAGTCTAGCGCTGTCTATCAAATAGGGCACTGGACGTGCCAATAGCGAGGGGACGTGTTAAATAAGGTTAAATATCTACGCAACCGCTGCACAGAACTCTGCATGACAGGTATGATTTTAAAGTTTGTCACTAGGTCTTGTAACCTATGTATTTAAATACATAGGTTGCAACCTAGTGACAGAGCCTCTTTAAAGGCTATATACACCTTCAGAGGCAATTTTTGTTTCTGATTGCATTTTGCTCATTTTTGGCTAAAAATCATATTTTCAATTGGCCTTTATTAAAAATATTGAACTGTTCTGTCACATAGTGTTAACAGTTTTTCTAACTGTGTGACTTTCACTTTCACTTTGTGCCGGTTAGCTAATAAACTTTATCTCTAAACTAATAAGAGGTCATAAACACTTATTTAAGCCACATTCTTATTAGTAAGATAATAACTGAGCTAAAATGAGTGTTTATAACGTCAGAGAGCAGAGATAAGGAGCCCGTCAGATCCTGGTCTGATGGAATAGACAGAAAATCCACAGGCTGCTACTAGAGCATCTCAGCTCTATACACAAAAAAGGATGCCATATAAGACCAACTGAAAAAAAAAAGCTCACAATAAGTACAATGCAATAATAATTAAAAAAAATCCCACAAAGGTGTACATACTTACATCACTAATAGTTTAAAAATGCAATTATGTCCCCTGAGTTGTGTGCCAACAAGATTTACTTCAGACACACACATTTTGGGGTTTTCTTTATCCAATTTTAATATGACCGTGAGGAGGTTAAAACTCGGTAAAAATGTAACAAAATGGCAAAAACCCACCATGAAATGCTGTGCTCATTTGACGTGGTAAATTAGAACTACAAGTCCCATTCTGGTACTGTTTGGTATTACTTGGAATGTCAGCTTTCAAACAATACAAAGCCTATATCTCTAGCTGCTACCTCTGCTCTCTGACATTATAAACACTCATTTAAGCTCAGTTCTTATCTTACTGATAAGAATGTGGCTTTATCCAATTTTAATATGACCGTGAGGAGGTTAAAACTTGGTAAAAATGTAACAAAATGGCAAAAACCCACCATGAAATGCTGTGCTATTTTGACGTGGTAAATTAGAACTGCAATCCCGTAATTGACCACACGGTGCGCTGTGATAAAAATGTCTACAAGGAAACATCAAGAGAAAAGCATCTACAGTTGAATATGATGAAGGGGTTGTATATGATTAGAGGCTAGCCAGAAGCTCTACTCATGTCCATAGGCTTTGTCTATTGTAGCTGAGCCCAATTTACTGCAATAAGTCAAACAACCCATAGGCAAGTGGTGCTGTTACTGGAAAAAAGCAGACTACATCCCATCATGTATACTAGCTTAAAACATGGTCCTGCAGTATAAATAATGAAATCATCTACATTTCTGCTCTAGAAAACACGACAAGAAGTACATTGTACTTTCAAAATTCATGATTCACACAAAGGAGAAATGGAAGATTCCTGAGGGTCCCTAGAGTAGTAGTAAGAAGTCCTGACGTATACCATAGAGTAGTGCTATAATTCCCTCACCAGCAGCATAGTATGGTAGATAGCACCATCACGGATGAAGGGATTTCCTGCACCTGAGATGCTCTTGACATAGACGCAGCTCTGGACTTTCATTGTGAATCATGAGTGACTCAGTGACTAGCTCTGTTTTCCATATCTCCAGTTCCTTTGAGCTGCAAAAACCCACCAGCAAAATGCCACCGATCCATAACCCACTTCACACTCTCCTCCATGTATGGGGGCTGGAGACTAGGAACCATCTCTGATCTGGTGAGGCTGAGTCACAATAATGACTCAAATATTTCAAATTTACTTCAAACTGCACTGAGCATTCATACGTATTACTGATATTAGCTTCTCCTTGGGTCAAATATAAGGACAACCAATTGCATACATAGAGGGCAGAAAATAAAAATTACGCCCCATTTAGTTGCTTCTTGACACTATCACATCCTTTGGAAGACCTGGTGCCCCCATGCCAATTTCATGACTATGGAAGCCAGATTGCTATGCAGGTTCTCAAACCAACAGGAAATAGACCCCCAGACGATTAATAGCAAACACATTGGTTTCTTCTGTGGTAAGTATTCCCATGAAGAAAACCAGAAATACATATGTAGAAAATTAAGAAAAAAAGTGAAAGATATCATGTTGTACAGCAACATTCTTCAACTAGTGCCTTTGGAATCCCATTCAGTTCTTCTATGGGCCTTCTTGGCTCTCCTAAGGGGTACCTCAGCTCTTACAAGGCTCCTCCGGTCTTGTGTGGTGTTCCTCAGCTTTTTTGGGGGGCATCTCACCTCTTTTATAATGCTCCTCCAGTCTTGTGTGGTGTTCCTCAGCTCTTTTATGAGGCTCCACATGTCTTGTGCGGTGTTCCTCAGCTCTTTTATGAGGCTCCACATGTCTTGTGTGGTGTTCCTCAGCTCTTTTATGAGGCTCCACATGTCTTGTGTGGTGTTCCTCAGCTCTTCTATGGGGCACCACCACTCTTTTATAAGGCTACTCAGGTCTTGTGTGGGGTCCCTCAGCTCTTCTATGGGGCACCTCCTCTCTTTTACAAGGCTACGCAGTTCTTGTGTGGACTTAAAACTTAACCTTTAATAATTGCGGTTAAAATGAACACATTTACTGCAATTATTAAAGGTTACATTTTAAGTTATTCTTCCATCTTGGGTGATTTTCTATGGGGCACCTCAGCTCTTTTATGAGGCTCCACAGGTCTTGTGTTGGGTTCCTCAGCTCTTCTGTGAGTCACTTCAGCTCTTTTATGAGGTTCCTTAGGTCTTGTGTTGGGCTCCTCAGCTCTTCTATGGGGCACCTCAGCTCTTTTATGAGGCTCCACAGGTCTTGTGTTGGGTTCCTCAGCTCTTCTGTGAGTCACTTCAGCTCTTTTATGAGGTTCCTTAGGTCTTGTGTTGGGCTCCTCAGCTCTTCTATGGGGCACCTCAGCTCTTTTATGAAGCTCCTGAGGTCTTGTGTGGAGTTCCTCAGCTCTTCTATGCGGCACCTCAGCTCTTTTATGAGTCTCCTGAGGTCTTGTGTGGAGTTCCTCAGCTCTTCTATGCGGCACCTCAGCTCTTTTATGAAGCTCCTGAGGTCTTGTGTGGAGTTCCTCAGCTCTTCTATGCGGCACCTCAGCTCTTTTATGAAGCTCCTGAGGTCTTGTGTGGGATTCCTCAGCTCTTCTATGGGGCACCTCAGCTCTTGAGAGCTCTGTAGACCAATGACAATGTTAACCAATCGCCAAAACTTGGCACCAGGGTTAGAGGAACCATATGACTGGAAGCTAAAGTACTTAACACTGACACTTGTTTCTTGGGTCAGATTCACATATTGGGCAACTAGTACTATGGCCTGTGCTGTCCAACTAGACTTTATGCGCCATCACAGTACCACTGCCATTTGGATATTTACGCATTCTTACCAGTCTTTGTAGGTGGCGGTGCTGTATAGTACATAGATGAGAGAGGGCCACACAGCAAGATCTAAATGGGCCCCTCATTATGGCACCAGTTTTTCCATCCAGGACAGCAGGAACAGGTTTCCCAGTTTCCCCCTCCACCTCTTTCATGGTTCTTATGCCATTTCCCTACCTCCGTGTACAGTTGCCCTGTTCATGTTCTTGCCCCAATTAGCTAAGGGTTTGGGCCACATTTCTCTGTGATCTCCATAGCAGCCATCTGCCCACATTATGAAGGCATTGTACTTGTTTCACCTCTTTTAGCATTAAGTTGTGGTCTTATTTAGGCAGTTTAAGGTGAGGATTATTACCATCATCAGTGACCTCCTTCCAGAAATTGGAAAAAGCCCCCATTGATATTTTGCCCCTGGTTCCTCCACCAATCTTGATCCAGCCCTGATCATTTGCAGTGTGTAGAATCACGTTATTGTCAGCCATAGTCCCGCGCTTTCCTTGCTGGTAGCTGCAGCACTGTCATTTTATGATATCACAGAGCTGCTATAAACTTATTCCCCATTATACGAATAACCATTACCTTGGGAAAACTGTAGTTCTGCGGCTCTTTCCAAACTGGGTATATAATGCACAATTTATTTCCGAAATTACTCTGTGGCTATTATGACAAATCTGCACAGTAACCCAAAGAGCCAGCTTTTGTTAAAACGGGAAAAAATATTTAAAGGTGTACTACACGTAGAAATAAAGGAATAGAAATAAAACGCAAACACATACCGAGTCGTCCATCTGCAGATTTACTGGCACCAAACTCTGAGGAGTAGCTCAGGCCCCATGCACAAGCTATAACCTGGGCCCTTCATTTTGTACTGAGTAATTTCACAGTTCGATCCCAACTGATGATGATTCAAGGTTTATAGTTTTGTCATTATTTCATCATTTATTATACTATATTTTTAAATTACTGTCCACCCCCCAGGGAGTGCCAGAGGAGCCGCATACAGAGCCTTATCTTTGTGCATTGTTATTATCCTCCCTTTTCTAGGCCTTCAGAAGTATTATAGCGCTGACATTATCTCACCTACCCTCTAAGGATAGTGGCATGACTCTGCTCATTCTATCCCAGTCTACATAGCAAAGCTGAAAAGATACCTGGGGCCCCATGCAAAAGCTATAACCTGAGCCCTTCATTTTGTATTGAGTAATTACACAGGTTGATCCCGGTTTAGATGATTCAAGGTTTATAGTTTTGGCATTATTTTATAATTTATTATATTATATTTTTGATTACTGTCCATCTCCCAGGAAGTGACAGAGGAGCCACATACACAGCTTTATCTTTGCGCATTGTGTTACTATCCTATCTTTTCTAGACCTTCAGAAGTATAAGAGAGCTGACATTATCTCACCTACCCACTAAGTATAGTGACATGACTCTGCTCATCCTATCCCAGTCTACACAGCAAAGCTGATATGATACACAGGGTCCCATGTAGAAGCTATAACCCGGGCCCTTCATTTTGTTTATATTTAAGGTTTATAGTTTTGTCATTATTTTATCATTTATTACATTAAATTAGTGTCCATCCAGAGCTGACATTATCTCACCTACCTTCTAAGGATAGTGAGATGACTCTGCTCATCTCATCCCAGTCTACAAAGCAAAGCTGGTAAGTGAGTTTTAGAAGATGAGAAATGCCAGCCTTATGGTGTATGCTCCAGTGTAAAATATCAAGAGTTGTTTTAGTGAAGAAGGCAACAAAAATGAATTTAAAGGGAACCTGTCATGTTGAAAGTGTTGTCTGAGCTGCAGACAGCATGTTATAGATCAGGAGGAGCTGAGCAGATCGATGCAGAGTTTTGGTGAAAAACATTTAGTAAAACTTGTATTTTGTACATTTAAATTCCTGCTCATTCTGGGCTTTGAAGTCCAGGAGGCGGTCCTACCAGTGACAGCCTTCCCTTTATGACTGTGTATACACAGATAGCTGTCAATCACAGATAGGACCGCCTCCTGGACTTCAAAGCCCAGAATGAGCAGGACATTACTTTTATAAGTGTCCTTTTCCCACAAAACTATATACCAATCTGCTCAGCTCCTCCTGCTCTATAACACGCTGCTTGTAGCCTACATGGAATTTTCATGGTGACAGGTTCCCTTTAAAAGAGCACCAAAATATTTGTCTCATAAAAACACATTTAAATAATAATAAGTCATTTTCAGATTATACATTCTCTAAAAAGATTTTAGAGAGGAAAACGTACCTCTTTGTGAGTACCACAATGAATGACTGCAACCATTAAGCTAAGTACCCACTGTGTCCATAGCCATCAATAATATGTGCCAACTTGCTGAAGCATAAGTAAAGCTTACTGTTTAAAAGTCTAGGGGTGCCTCAGACGTCAAAGCAACCTACATCCCCCACCTCATCGAGAAGAACCTCTACACTCAAAGTCTCCTCATGGAGAGCATCCATTATGAGTTAGGTCAACAACTGTAACCATCAAGTTTTGTACCTGGACTGTAACCATTAAGCCTGTGCCTCACTGTTGGGTACAGTTGTTATTCCTTTCAGCCTGTGAGTGCCGCTCCATTCCTTTGACAGGGTTCACCTACCACCTCATGGCCTACCATCCCCTGCCCATTAGGAGTTGTGGCCACCAGCAGGAGCTCACTGCTGGAGCAATGTGCACACCCATTTTAACTGCATTATAACCTTTGTTGAAAACCCAAGACATATGATCGATAAGATCTAATATTTTGTTTATGAATTATGGCCAAAGAAATAGAACCTAGTGACGAGTGATTGGTTCTGAAGTGACCTCGAAATGAGGTTGTCTTCTGTGCCCTCAGTGCTACCACCTGCCCCCACAGTGCCATCAGCTTCCCCCCAGTGCCGCCATCCCTACCCCCAGTGCCATCAGCTGCCGACCCCAATGCCATCAGGTTCTCCCCCAGTGCCATAAGCTTCCCTCCCAGTGCCATCAGGTTCTCCCTCAGTGCCATCAGCTGCTCCCCGCAGTGCCATCAGCTGCCTCACCAGTGCCATCAGGTTCTCCCCAGTGCCATCAGCTTCCCTCCCAGTGCCATCAGGTTCTCCCCCAGTGCCATCAAGTTCTCCCCCAGTGCCATCAGCTTCCCTCCCAGTGCCATCAGCTGCCCCCCTAGTGCCATCAGGTTCTGCCCCAGTGACATCAGCTTCCCTCCCAGTGCCATCAGCTGCCCCCCAGTGCCATCAGCTGCTCCCCCAGTGCCATCAGCTGCCCCACCAGTGCCATCAGGTTCTCCCCCAATGTCATCAGCTGCCCCACCAGTGCCATCAGGTTCTCCCCCAGTGCCATCAGCTGCCCCACCAGTGCCATCAGGTTCTCCCCCAATGCCATCAGCTGCTCCCCGCAGTGCCATCAGCTGCTCCACCAGTGCCATCAGCTTCCCTCCCAGTGCCATCAGCTTCCCTCCCAGTGCCATCAGGTTCTCCCCCAGTGCCATCAGGTTATCCCCCTGTGCCATCAGCTTCCCTCCCAGTGCCATCAGCTGCCCCCCCAGTGCCATCAGCTTCCCCCCCCCCAGTGCCATCAGCTGCTCCCCCCAGTACCATCAGCTGCCCCACCAGTGCCTTCAGGTTCTCCCCCAGTGCCATCAGCTGCCCCCAATGCCATCAGCTTCCCTCCCAGTGCCATCAGGTTCTCCACCAATGCCATCAGCTTCCCTCCCAGTGCCATTAGATGCCCCCCAAAAAATTTGAATTGAGGATTTTTTGTGTCGAGTTACTTGATTCAATCGAATAATCGTTTCAGCCCTAAAGTCCACAGAAGACAACCTCGAAATGAGGATCTCCAGAGGATCTCCACCTGGAGTAATCTGACGCTAGGCTCTTTAGGAACATTGACACTGGGTGCTTACAACCTCTGTACACCGCTTCGGTATGTGGCACTCATCTATCTCATATCAATGAGGCTTTATGCTAATTGTAACATCCCAAAGAGCCTAACACAGGAACAAAACTGGGGACCCAACAGGTTAAACATTGAATATTCACCTGACTATGCCAATAAAAGCATAAAAAACATAAAAAAGCCTAAATCCCATATCTTAGCACTTTATATGGAGCGAATAAATCAGACGAGGATGAAAAGTAGAGGCTTTATTTAACAGTGTACCTGGGCGCACTTCTAAAGGTGTCATTACTCCCCGGCGCAGCAGTGTGGTTAAGTGACACATGCTCCAGAGATTACATCTCCTGTCACTTCCCTCCAAACACAGATCAGAGCCGCTGTCACAGAAAATCCAGGCTGCGGAAGCTTATTTACCAGCCGGCGTTTTCTTCCCAGAACTCACACTGAGAATATCGCTCACAACACGGCGTACCTCGCACGCTACACGTGTGCCAAACAATGACAGCTCCATACACAAGCATTTATAAAGCCGCCTGACACCACAGCTTACAGTACCGCCAGGATCACAATGTTCTGCCCTAGAATGGGATCATGATTTAAAGGCTGTGGACACCGTCCGGACAATTATTTGTTTTTGTGATTGCATTCTACTCATTTTGGGCTGAAAATCATTTTTTCAATTGGTCTTTATTAAAAATTGACAGCCATTTTTGACATACATGGGTTAAAAATCAGTCTGTTGGCAAACTATCACTTCCGTTTTTCTTTGCGGACCCCTAGAAATGAATGGGTCTGTGTGCAATCGGCAAAAAAATGAGGATCGGACAAGGATCCAAACTAAGGTTGTGTGCATGAGACCTTACAGGGAGGTTATAGACGAACAGTCTCCGTCTACAAAGGAACCATGACATAGAGATCATAATAAATCTACATGTCACTGCCTCCACAAGATCAGCACCATCTGTGCAGAAGCATATATAGAACAGAGGATAGTGTGATAGATAGATAGATAGATAGATAGATAGATAGATAGATAGATAGATAGATAGATAGATATGAGATCGATAGATAGATAGATATGAGATAGATAGATAGATAGATAGATAGATAGATATGAGATAGATAGATAGATAGATATGAGATAGATAGATAGATAGATAGATATGAGATAGATAGATAGATAGATATGAGATAGATAGATAGATAGATAGATAGATAGATAGATAGATAGTAGAGATGAACGAGCAGTGCTCGTTACGAGCACTGTAACGCTCGGGTCCGGTGTGCAATGCCCGCAGGCATTGCGGATCCGTCCTCATCTGCATGTAAGTCAATGAGGACGGATCGTTTGGTATGAGAGATTTAGACTTAAATAGATAATAGATAGATAGATAGATAGATATGAGAGATATGAGAGAGAGAGAGAGAGAGAGAGATAGATATAATAGATAGATAGATAGATAATAGATAAAGAGATAGATAATAGATAGATATAATAGATAGATATAATAGACAGATAGATAAATAGATCATTGATACATAAAGAGATTTAGACTTAAAGATAGATTAATAAATAGATGTATAGATAGACATTTAAATAGATGATAGATAGATAGATAGATAGATAGATAGATAGATAGATAGATAGATAGATAGATAGATATGAGAGAGAGATAGATAGATATAATAGATAGATAATAGATAAATAGATAGATAATAGATAGATATAATAGATAGATAGATAAATAGATAGATAATAGACAGATATAATAGATAGATAGATAGATAGATAGATAGATAGATAGATAGATAGATAGATAGATATTGTCGTCGTCAGTATTATTTCTCCCTGACCTCTTCTGATGAGTCGCATATAAATTATGGAGAAAACCCCCAACCAGCCTCTGCGGAGATATCTATTCTACGTCTTATATCATCTTCAAGGCCCTCGCCAATAAAATGAAAACTCCTTACGGAAGCGTGAAATTGACAAAACTGTGGATAAAACATAGTTCTGTCTCATTAACCCCATGAGATGTGGAGCACATATCACAGGACACACGGCTCTCTCAGGGGGGAACGTACCAGACATCATGGTATTAACTCTTCATAAACTGCTGCATACCACTCACCCTATAGCTAGATAAGTAGCGGTGCCATGAATAAGGCCCCTGCGGGTTTACTACAGGCCAGTACCTATAATGAATTTATACCTACCACACCACCCCATACAAACTGCAACAGGGTGCGGAGATTGGACTGGAGAGTAGCTACAAAGAGCGTCTCTTGCTCTGGAGGACCTGCCCTGTCCTGCATTACACAGACAACCCATTGACTTGAATGAGAACTGTGTAATATTTCATGTCACCTGTGGTGGCGCTGCAGGGAAACTGAACACTTACCGTCAGGTTCTCTCTCAGAGCTGATCACTGGGGATCACAGCAGGAGACCTTTTGTGATCAACTTATTAATAACAAGTAGGGATTGCCAAATGGATATGGTTATGTGCATGAGGTTTTAAAGGGGTTCTCCCATGACTAATGTAAAAAAATGAAAATCAGACATCATATAGGACATGACAATCTCTTTCTAACAAAGCTAGAACCAGCCCTGTACCTCACATGGGTCCAGAGATCTCCCCATTCATTGCTCTGCTAGATTTATATCATGCTAACAGCTCAGGAGGAGTGTCTTTTCTGCTTCAGCTCAGGGGGCGTGTCTCAGCTCTCCCTATCACAGCTCAGAAGGCGTGTCTCAGCTCTCCCTATCACAACTCAGGAGGCATGTCTCAGCTCTCTCTATCACAGCTCAGAAGGCGTGTCCATGCTCTCCCTATCACAGCTCAGGAGACGTGTCTCAGCTCTCCCTATCACAGCTCAGGGGGCGTGTCCATGCTCTCCCTATCACAGCTAAGGGGGCGTGAACTTTCTCAGCTGGTGGCAGATGAAGAATGAAACAGAGCATGTGCATCCATCTCAGTGAGCAGGACAGAGAATTTAGAAAAAGAACAAACAGCAGGTGGCGCTATACAGATACATTTTTAATTCCATGCAATTACAAAAGTATTCAGATGCAGGTGCTGGTTTGAAAAATGTAGAATATTTTTCATAGGACAACCGCTTTAAATAGGTTATATAAAAAAACCTGGGCAACCCCCTGTAAATATCCTAAAATGACAAATGAACTGATTTTCCCTCGTTTTCCTCCCTGCTTCTTTCAGGACTGAGCTCAGGTCCTCGTCGCCGCTCTTTGTTTTTCTGGCTGCAGCAGTGAAGCTCCGTGCACACAGATCACTGCTGCAGCCAATCACTGGCCTCAGGAGTGCATTGGATGTCAGTGATTGGCTGCAGCGGTGGCCTGTGTGGGCGGAACGTCACTGCTACAGCCAGGAAGATGATCAGCAGCGGGAGACCGGAAAAAGCAGGGGGAAAAAAACGAGTGAGTATCTATTCATTTGTTAATTTACACCATTTAAAGGAGTCGCCCGAGTTTTTATACAACCCCTTTAAAGATTTTTATCGGAGATTATAGATCTATAGTCTATCCTCCGACTAGTGCAATCGGTGGGGGTCCAACCCTTGGGACTGCTCCCGGGAACCTGCGTTTTCATCCTGCAATACACATGATATTATTGGTGATTTTATGCTAATTTTTCTATTTTAAACTTTTTTTTAATATATTTTTATCTAAATTTTTTATTAAAAAACTGAAGGTAAATTTGCCCCGAAATGTAATAAAAATAGATTTCCGGCAAGAAATGACTTTCCATTGTGGATGTGCATTACTCTGAATGCTCTCCTTTTTGGAATTAGCGCTCCAGCGTGATTTATTCGCCGCCATTCCCTGCCAGTTACTATGTAGCAGTGTTTACTTTATCCCATTAAATTTTATTATACGTTCGGTACATCGCCCGCTCACACGTCGGAGGTGGCAGGGTGTAATGGAAAGTAAAAGATGTACTTGTGAGTATAAAAGCTTCTATAATCTGCCTTTATGCCGGATAAATCAGCCGTGCGCCGCGCTAGCGCCGATAACAATAAAAACACTTCAGAAACGCGTATTCAGGAGCCTCGACTGCCGCAACCTCCTAAGTGAAATCTTCAGAAGATTCCCCGTCACCCTCACATTACCCTACACAAAGGCTGGTAAACGCAGTGGATTCTCCCCAAAACGAATAGGGTTTTATGCAACGAGCCGCGGTGTTAACTCAATTTTAAGTTCAGGTTTGAAGCACGCTCAATTTTGTATAATGGCGGCAGACGTGAAATAAAGTGCTGAATACTTGTATCATCCCCAACAACAAGCTTCCAGGACTGCTGCTGGCATAACCAGAGAATACCGGGTCCTACACTAACATATTGTTGCCTCCCTGACTATTAAATGAAGACAGCTTCTAGCCAAACAATACCGCCATACAATGCTCACACAATACCACCATATAGTACTCAAACACTGCCACAGAGTGATCCAACAATACCACCATACAGTACTCAAACAATACTGCCATACAGTGGTCAAACAATACTGCCATAGTGGGCTCAAAAAATAAAATGCCATACAGAGATCAAATAATACCGCCATAGAGTAGTGAAATAATGCTGCCATTCACTGCTCAAACAATACCGCCATAAAGTACTCATACAATACTGCCATAGAGTGGTCAAACAATAACACCATGCCATGCTCAAACAATGCTGCCATAAAAAGTTAAAAAAAAACTGCCATACTGTGCTCAAACAATACTGTTATACAGTGTTGAAATAATACCGCCATACAGTAATCAGACAGTACTGCCACAGACTTTTCAAACAATACCGCCATACCATGCTCGAACAATACAGCCATAACTTGGTCAAACAATAATGCCATAAAGTGCTTAAACAATACGCTATATAAAACTCAAACAATACTGCCATTGACTGGTCAAACATTACTGCCATACCATGTTCAAACAATAATGCCATAAAATGCTCAAGCAAAACTGCCATACAGTGCTCAAACACCACCACCAGAAAGTGTTCTAATAATACCACCATACTGTACTCAGACAGTACTGCCATATCCTTGTCACACAATACCACCATACAATGCTCAAACAATACGGCCACACCGTGCTCAAACAATATCGCCATACAGAACTCAAACAATACTGCCATAGACTGGTCAAACAATACCGCCATACCATGCTTAAACAATACTGCCATACAGTGCTCAATCAATGCCGCCATACAATGATCAAACAATACTTCCATACAGTGCTCAAATACCACCATACAATTCTCAAACAATACCACCATACCATGCTCAAACAATACCATACAGTGCTAAAACAACACTGCCATACGGTACTCAAACATTACTGCTATTCCATGTTCAAACAATACTGCTCAAACAACACCACCATTCAGTGCTCAAACAACACTGCCATACGGTACCCAAACAGTTCTGCCATAGAATAGTCAAACAATACCCTCATACCATGCTTAAACAATACTGCCATACAGTGCTCAATCAATACCGCCATACTATGCTCAAACAATACTTCCATACAGTGCTCAAATACCATCATACTCAAACAATACCACCATACCGTGCTCAAACAATACCACCATACCGTGCTCAAACAATACTGCCATACAGTGCTCAAACAATACCACCATACAGTGCTCAAACAATACCACCATACCGTGCTCAAACAATACTGCCATACAGTGCTCAAACAATAAAGAGAAAAAAAATTCTGCGCATAGTGTGTCCATAGCATGACCATATGACTGCCGGTCACTCACATAATCCTGTGCGGTTCAATCAAGAGCACCGGAGAACGAGAGCCGCACAATTTCCCCCATCCAGGAGAAGAAGAAGACTCAGAGATGGAAGGACAATGTACATGAGACGGGCAGAGCTACAAAGATATGGACCAGAACTGGAATGAATGTCCCCTGTAACACCATCAATGGTTCCATAAACTTCTTCAGGTCAGGTAACCACCCTAGTGCAGAACCCTAACCCATTCTCCATGGTGGTCATGGTGTCACCTCAGCAGCATATAATTGCCCACTGTGGCCGAGTGACATGTCATCAGTATGGACGCAAAGCCAAAAATCATGGACGGCCCAAATACAATATACTGATGTTTTTAGTGGTTTCTCATCATTTAAGGAGCGTAGATGTCAGGTTTTCGGTCAGTAGATCTTCTTCAGCCATCTGACTGCCCAGTGAGACATGAGAAAAGCATGGCTCACCACAGAGATTACATTGCCATGCCTCATGATGGCAGAAGGTGCCCTCTGAGATGGCCATCACTGGCAAACAGTCATGAAAGCAGGTTCTGCTTTGGAGGCCACATCAGAGTTCACAGGAGGGCTGGAGAGCACCTAACGCCATGATGTATAGTGGACCAGTACCAGGTGTCATGGTGTGGGGTGCCATTAGCTATCATGGCCGTTCCTATGTGGTATTGGTTGAGGGAACATTGACCAACCTTTCGGTATGTCCAGGACATTGAGGAACCAGTCCTTCAGCCTCTTTGGACTCAACAAGATAACACCGCCACACACTGCCTGCTCTACACAACGTGCTCTTCAGGGTATCCAGCAGCTCCCCTGACCAGCTCCATCACCAGATCTCTGCCCCATCGAGAATATCTGGGACTGGGTGGGGCGACCGATCTGACATGTACCTCAACCAACATCCACCTGGGCTGAACTACGACTCCAAGCTGACAGAGCTTGTAATGACCACAGGAGGTCATCCTGCATCTGTATGACCTATGTCATGCCAGAGAGGCCGCCTGTATAGTAGCAAGGGTAGATGCCACCCAGTATTAATGTGACCCTGCCTCCACATATACCCTGCTGCAGAACCCAAAAAAAAGGTGGCACCTCCTTGGTTGTGTGATCATTGACCAAGCACCACCAGCAGATTATACTCAGTCTAAGCTCATGTTAAGTCTACAAATGTTCTTTTTTCATTTTCTAGTAGTGAATGTATTAAGAATTTTTTGTATTTTTTTATTTTCCATGTCTCTATATTAAAAAAAAAAATTTCTGATATCTTGCAGTTCTCACACCGATCGCTGAGCCTTATAACAGGCTGACACGTCCTGACTTCTCAGCAGTCATCTCATTATCATCACAGGCAAGATTACAGTGACAGATAACGCAGGATCCACTATTCACCATAGGCAATAACCACAGCCTATCTACTCTCCGCTTTGCATACCACTGGGTCAGAGAGCATGTCCACAATATGGAAGCCAATTAATCATCTCCTGACTATAGGTTTCTATGGTTAAAGTATCTGCTGTAAAGCACATCTCTAAATGCTGTTAACAACTGCTTAGGCAAAATGGCCGCCCCCATAATCTGTACAGAATATAGAAGAAAAAAAATAATATTTTTCAGTATCTGGTTTTAATTAGTAAAAAATATTAGTGATAAATTCTCTTTGTAGGGGTTATGCCATGATTAATGTAAAAAATGAAAATCAGACATCATATAGTCCATGACATCTCTATCTAACAAAGAGATTCTCCTCAGTCTGGCAGCTCAGGGGCGTGTCCTTCATGCTGCAGCTCTCTCACTATCACAGCTCAGAGGGCATGTTCTTTCTTCTGCAGCTCTCACTCTATCACAGCTCAGGGTAGATGTGTCATTTCTGCTGCAGCTCTCTCCTTATCACAGTTTAGGGGGTGTGTCCTTTATGCTGCCGCTGGCACAGGCCCAGCCCTATATAGAAATGCCTGTTCTTTTCCGCAGACAAGAATAGGACATGCTTTATATTTTTTGCGGACCCATTAACACGGTCATCTGAAGGCACCCTAATGGTGGCTCAACCCATCTAAACTTTACTTACATTACTGCTGTCCATATACGGCCGATTCTATATGTGGACCCCTGTCCCACTCGGGACCCTCAGGCAACACCTCTATGTCCAAATGGATCCATCCTAAGGCTTCATGCACAGAACCATAAGCATGTTGCAGTCCGCAAACCGCAGGTCCAGAAAATATGGATGCAGTCCATGTGCCGTCCACATTTTTTGCGGACCCCATTGACTTCAATGAGTCCTCAGTCCACATTTTGCATCCAAGAATAGGGCATACTCTATCTTTTTGCGGAATGGACGTACACAAAAAATAGTACATGGACGCAAAATATGGACCACAGGAAAAAAAAAAAACTTCGGACGGCATGTGGATCACATCCATATTTTGTGGATCTGCGGTTTGCAGTCGTGTGCATAGGGTCGTACTGGGTGTGAAATATACAATCTGCTTTTCTTATCTTAAAGTCTTATAGACTTGGTGGGAAAAAAAAACAAAAAAAACCTCTCACATCTGCAACAATTCAATTTACAGCAGGATTATTTTTACTTTACTGTGTTATATACGAAAATGTAAAAAAAAAAAAAAAGATAATTTTGCCAAATGTGCCAGGCTTAGCGCATTAGAGGACGTCACAAAAGGAAATAAACATTAGGAGCCGCCTGATGAAAATGTATTTCACAAAAATCTAATGTTCTACTTTCAGGTGTCATTTCCCTCCTGAAGTTCACATTTTTCCATTTAAGAGCGGCCGCTGCTGTGAAGGAACATTACATATTTATTGAAAACAATTCCGGAAAATGCGGGAAACAAAGCGCGCCATAATGACAGGTAAAAGAGTGCAGAGCAACAAGTGGGGATAATGGGAACCAGGCCGGATCTGGTCTCTAGAGCAGAGGTTAAGGATGGGGGCCCCCGGGTCCATCAGCACTTCATATTCAGTATCGTGCATAAAAAAAAAAAAAAGGTTGTGTCTGGTTTTGCAACCAGATTTTTAGAAGAAAGCAGCCAAGTTTTCCTAATTATGTACAACCCCTTTAAAAGAGTTGCCCTATCTAGTGCCTCAGGCAGCACCAGGTAGGGGCAAGAGGGGGGCAGCGGAAGGGCCATGGGCAATGAGCGCTTTCATTGTGGCAAAGGGGTTAGGTTAATTAACTGGCATTGGGGGGGGCGCCGTTTCAGTTTTTGCCTCAGGTAGCAGAAAGGTTAGGTGCACCCCTGCAGACAAGCCCACATTTTTACCCAGACAGTCCCCTTAAAGGGAACCTGTCACCTCCTTTAGGCAAATTAAACTGTAAACATTACCTTAATGTATAGACCAGTGTGATTCTAATGAAGGTCCTGATACTGAGAACTGCCTGCTGAAATTGTAGTAAATTGCACTTTTATTCCTCCTGCGCGCGCTTTTCCGAGTGATCTTGAAGTCAAGGGGGCAGCGGCCTCCTTGCTTCGAGTCAAGAAAGCCACTCCCCACTTCCCTGTGATAGACAGTTTGCCTGGGTGCAGGGGATCGCGCAAATCTCGCGCATGCGCGTTGCGCGATTTCTTACTGCGCATTCCCGGCCCCGGCTCTTCTGTTTGCCGGCACTTCGGTGACCCCTTGCGTGCGGGGACGGCGGGTGCGCTCTCGCAAGCGCGCTCGCTTTGTTATGCGGCGCATGCACAGACACAGGAGAAGCGCCAGCAAACTGAAGAGCTGGGGCCGGGATCGCGCAGTAAGAAATCGCGCAACACGCATGTGCGAGATTTGCGCGATCCCTGGCACCCAGGCAAACTGTCTATCACAGGGAAGTGGGGAGTGGCTTTCTTGACTCGAAGCAAGGAGGCCGCTGCCCCCTTGACTTCAAGATGACTCGGAAAAGCACGCAGGAAGAATAAAAGTGCTATTTACTACAATTTCAGCAGGCAGTTCTCAGTATCAGGACCTTCATTAGAATCACACTGGTCTATACATTAAGGTAATGTTTACAGTTTAATTTGCCTAAAAGAGGTGACAGGTTCCCTTTAATGTATGCATCGGAGCATTTCATGCACCGATGCTCTCCCTTGCCCTGAGCTGGATCGCGCAGGGCAAGGGCTTTTTCGTTTATTTTTTACACTGCTAGATGGAGGCTCCTGCCTAGCAGTGTTCCCAGTAATGACACCTTCACTGATGGGCGGGATTTAGCACTGCGCTAGCCCTTTTACAGGCAAGGGCAGCACTAAAGCCCTCCCATTAGTGCCATTGACTTCACTGGGCACACTGCTGGGCGGAAGCCTCCACCTAGAAGTCCTGGTGGGGAGCCTGGAACTCCGAAAAAATTACTATGTCCTGCACGATTCAGCGCAGGCCAAAGGAGATGAATGAGAAAATGTGGGTTGAACCCTGACAACCCCTTTAAACAACTTGTGGGATCAACATCTTCAGGACATGCCATAAATGTCTATGAAAAGTTGTCTCAGGAAGCCACCCCTCTTCCATATGGCTTGGTGGGGTATCTGGATATCATAGCAGAGACAATATTTGCTCTGACCCCCCCTTCCCCCATGCATAAGATTCATTTTGAATTGTATGGTTGGCCACATCTTCCACCATCGATGATCATCACAGAGGTTTCTGAAGCCGGACCTTTGTCGATCGGCTGATTTCTAGGCCGACGTTGACCTGAGAAAGAGGGCGTCTTGATGCGACAACCACTTTACCGCTTCATACATCAAGATAAACTTCAAAAACATCCATAATTGATATTCGTAATAAAAGTAATACATAATGAGAACCTCCTAGCTTCTGAAGAAGGAGAATAAAGCATGATAAATATGCATCAGCGCCCTGCCATCTTATGATAACCAGTATTATTATTTGCTCACAGA
This sequence comes from Rhinella marina, assembly GCA_900303285.1. Lineage (NCBI taxonomy): Eukaryota > Metazoa > Chordata > Amphibia > Anura > Bufonidae > Rhinella > Rhinella marina. The sequence goes on along the minus strand of ONZH01030421.1, from coordinate 7,083 downwards.
TGCTTCAAAGCTCTTTTCTTTTTCCGTTCCCAACAATACAGAAATACAAAATGAGCGCATTGAAAAAAGACAAGGATTTGGCATATCTGCCCGGGAATGATATTGTTTTTTTTTTGCTTTTTTTTTTCACCAGCTGTAAAAAAAAAAGCAAATGCACTTAAAAAAAATATTACACACAGCCTCTAAAAATGAATTACTATCAAACTACCATAGATTTTTTATGGATGAAAACAGCCACTGCTTGGTTTCGAACAATGAGCTACAAGTAACCATTAAAAGCGGCAGATGAATGGGAGAGAAAATGCCTTTCGAGCTAAGATAAGACTCTTGCCAAAACGGACATTAAACTCAGCAGTAAAGTATAATATAAATACAAAAGATGAGCAATAGTTTTCTATAACACAACAAGGCAAACTCCATTATTCCACTATACCCGCCTTCAATGGGCCTCGGGGAAAAAAAAAGGCATCTAGGCGACGTAAAGCGGCAGTAGGGAAAAAAAAAAGACAAAAAAAACACAAAAAGATACTAAAAGTAATAAGAATCAATTACCAACTCGAAAGAGGAGGATTGTATCAAGTGCAACTTAGAAACCAAATTAATTTATGGCCTTGATACATTTATTGTGTTAATAAAGTCATCCTAAAAGCCTTTTAGAGAATTAGTGATGATCATTTGCATGTTTGGCTCGAGAAAGAACTTCAATATTCGAACATGAACCACCACCCCTCCCCGATTGTACGTTCTCCGTTGTATTTTTATTGAACTCGAGGGAGGAGAGTGGAAGTTATTTCACTACCTGGAGATGAATGATTGGTTCTATCAACACTCAGCAGGAGGAACGGATAAATCACTTTTATATTTCAAAATAATTAGATGTTATATTGCCGAGAATCGTTCGCCGATACAAAGAACAAACCATAATGAGGACATCTGAAAGGATCAAGCACGTTGGCTTCTCGCTCAGCTTCTCCGCGGTCCTGCCTTACTGGAGAAAGGGATGCTTGAGCTACAGTTGGCACGGTCGTATCTAAACTGAGGTGTGAAGTCTAAGGAGCTCTCGACTTTCATTATGGTCCATGCCTTGGACCTACCTAAATTGAGGTGTGGAGTCTAAGGAGATCTTGACTTTCCTTATAATCCCTGCCTTGGTCCTACCTAAACTGAGGTGTGGATTCTAAGGAGATCTCAACTTTCCTTATGGTCCCTGGCTTGGTCCTACCTAAACTGAGGTGTGGAGTCTAAGGAGATCTGGACTTTCCTTATGGTCCCTGGCTTGGTCCTTTCTAAACTGAGGTGTGAAGTCTAAGGAGATCTGGACTTTCCTCATGGTCCCTGGCTTGGTCCTATCTAAACTGAGGTGTGAAGTCTAAGGAGATCTGGACTTTCCTCATGGTCCCTAGTATAGTCACCGATTGGAAGGTGAGACATTGCTAAGAAGGTATGGGGAATGAAGTCAGGGGTCTTCAACGGAAATGCAGTGAGGAAGCGACAAGCCAGAAGATGAGATGAAGACAATCAGAAGATAAGCCATGGGTCAAAATGAGGAGGTTGAACTACAAGAGGAAGAAGACGAATCCAAAGGTGGAAAACTAAGGCTAAATCCTGAAGCAAGGCTAAGATCAAGGTCAAGCGCAGTAGTAATTAATGCTGGAGTATCAGATACTTATGCACTTGGCCAGCAGCCTCAGATGAATACAGCTGTAACACCATTCTCAGGTGATAAAGTTAAAGGGGTTGTCTGGGTTCAGAGCTGAACCCGGACATATCCCCATCTTCACCCAGGCAGCCCCTCTGACATGAGCATCAGAGCAGGGCAAGGGCTGTTTGTTTATATTTTTTACATTGCTAGTCGGAGGCTCCCGCCTAGCAGTGTTGCTGGTGACATCATTGGCACTGATGGGCGGGCTTTAGCGCTGCTCTAGCCTTTTTACAGGGCTCCGCTGGGACGCCGCACCTGGTTCTCCAGATCTTCTGCCTGATGAAGGGCACATCAAATAAGGGCCCGAAACGTTGGCTAAAACTGTACCACTTGGTGTCACGTTTTATATCAATAAAAAGCATTTATTTGAAATTTCTGGCGTGCTGTCTCAAATTTGAAGACTAGGTTTTATCTCGGATCCCCAAGGTGGAGGGTATCACCCTTGAGACGTGCACCCACCATTAGCCCTCTATGGTCGAGTGCTGTGGCCAACACTTCTACTACCGGGCTCACTGCTAGGTGGGAGCCTCCGACTAGCAGTGTAAAAAATATAAACAAACAGCCCTTGCCCTGTGCAAATGAGCCTCTAGGAGCAACGGGGGCGTTCCTGTTACACAGCTCTCTCTGCAGCTGCCGTGTCTTCTCCACTTTGATTGGCAGGACAAGGGTAATAATATTTTCACTGTCTTTCCCTGTCAATCAAAGTGGAGAGGGCGCAGCAGTTGCAGAGAGAGCAGAGCCTCTAGGAGCAATGGTAACGCCCCCGTTGCTCCTAGAGGCTCATTTGCATATAATAAAACATCATTTTTCTCAGCAATGCGAACACATATAAACATGGAACCAACACAGATGCCTTCAGCTGCCAAGTGCACATGTAACAGGTCAGCCAGTGTCATAGGTACATTGGTAGCATATCCCGCAAACGGGGCGGCCAAGGTTTGGGAGAGCGCAATGCGCATTCGTGGCACCCTCCATTTCTATGGGAGAGCCAAAAATAGCCAAGGTGTCGCATCGGCTACTTTTGGAAGTCCAACAGAAATGAATGGAGACCATTCTATGGAACTGCTGAAAATACGTGAGAGCACCACTTCAGCTATTTTCGGTGTGCCCATAGAAATGAGAGGAGGGTGGCCACGCATGCACGGTGCGCTCTCCTTCTCTTTGAGAACTTCCTTCTAGATATAGGTGCGGGCCCCAGAGGTGGAACTGCCACGTATCTGAAGACGGGGTAGGCGTGCCTAAAAAGGAAGAGATTTCTTGAAGAAGCTTTTATCTTCCAATTCTGGCCAGTTCTCCAGAAGCAGAGCGGATCTGGTAATGTTTTAATTTTGTGACTCTGGGAAGAACAGCTGGTCTTGTTTGATCCTGCTGAGCTTATACCGGACTAGAATAAGGACTCTTCGAAGTATTCTCACAGATCAGATAGTTCTCCCCTGTCCTGTGCATAAGGGGGTAACTTGAAAATTCGGCACAACTCCTCTAACAGCGGCTCCAGCAAGATGGCTGCAAATATAATCATGTGCAGAAAATAGAATAAAAACATCATAAATAAAACACGATTATGTGTCAGTATAAGGTTTATACCGATGTGTCATAAGGATGTGAGTTTCATTTTCACATCGTCAAAAATTAAAAAATAGACAAGTTTTTTTCCTCAAACTTGCAAATTAAAGAATTAACAAGTAAGAAAGTAGATGGATTTTTCTGTAATTGATACTTTCTATTTTGGATGAATTCATTGCGTTGTGATATATCTCTCACTGATATTCATGCATGTGTGGAAGTCCATCTATCTATCTATCTATCTATCTATCATATCTATTTATCAATCTCATATTTATCTATCTCATTATCTCATTTATCTTATCTACGTATCTATCTATCTATCTATCTATTCTATCTATCTATCTATATCTATTTATCAATCTCATATCTATTGTAAGGGATCGTACACACTCAGGGGGTCACATCACACAATTTCTTCATAAATGCGAGGTTTTCCAGGTCCAACTCTATTTTATTGGTACCAGCACTCAACACAAAACAAATCATAAACCAAAATACCTGCCCGGCTAGGCTCTGGCTAGACATAGGTTTCCCTATCTCACCTTTAATAAGACGCTGTTCACAAGCAGCTTTTGTTGCGGCTTCCCTCAGCCGTCGGGGTCAGCCGCTTCCTGGCCGTTGACTCCACACAAAATTCAGTCTCGGGAGAGATGCGGCTATACGTAGCCCGTGGTCCCCTTCAGCCCGCCTGGCTGAAACCACACAGAGCCTCACTGGCTTCACCCTCTCTCGGGTCAGTGCCTCTCCCAGCTGACACACTGGAGGATTACTTATTCCTCCCAGATTACACCAGCTGGCCTCACCTGGGATCTCCTCAGGCCAGAGAAAAGACATGCCCTGGAATTGGGTGGGTTGGAAAGGTCCCACTGCCGACCTACCTTCCCAACCCAAATAAAATCCAGCCCAGCTATTACTATCAAAATAGCTCCAGCAACTAAGTTTGCTGAAGCCAGCACAGTCTACCTGGATTTTATTTATCTCACCCAGTTGAGGAACCTGAGTGAGATATACACCCCTTCCAGCTTTCCAGTACACATCACCACACTATCTATCTATCTATCTATCTATCTATCTATCTATCTATCTGTTATCTATCTAATCTAGCTCATATCTATCTATCTGTTATCTATCTATCTATCTCAAATCTATCTATCTATATATCTATCTCATACCTTTCTACACAAACTGAAAATCCATTGCAATGACATACGTGGCGCTGTGACCAAGTGGTTCACTCTCGTGGCACAGCATCATGTCTATACAGCACCCTATGTTTCAGAAAAGAATGGTATGACCCACGAGCTGGCTCTTCTCCTAGATTTGCTATTTTAGTGCCCACGGTGAGGGGGCATCCTAGGCAGTTTCATATTAGGTACTTGGGTAAAGCTGAGCACCTCAGAGGCTTCTACTTTAAGTACTTGAAATATTTGACTGCTCCTCAGACTGGTCACAAAGTGCATTTTGGCAGCGGGTGAAACAAATGCTGTCACATGTGAACACGCCTGATATTAACGGCGCACAAATGATCAGTGTTTACGGCTTCCCAGCAGCCCGCATCCTGGTATTTTACATCTGGTTACTAGGCAACAGTAATAATTCCAGACGAGGCCTTGTGCCCATTACCACTCTTACCTGACATTTGATCCTCGCTATCTTGAGCGGCTACTGAGAAGCAGTTTTTTATTCTCTTCATCACAATAAGTCAGTATAGGTTTTTTTTCACGAATTCCATTACAAGAAGAAAAAAAAAAGAGACTGAGAAATTTCTATTATTCGAAATAATGAAGTGAAATATTCCTAATAAAACTTTAGTGATACACGTAATAAACTTGTGGTGAGATTCTGCCATGTGCAGATGGGGGGGGGGAAACAATAAAAATAATATAAGTAAAAAAAAGCACTAATGAGATAACAATGTGCTATACATAACTATAATATAACATAATATAATATAATATACACCCATAGCTGACAACTGTCCCAAATTTGCCGGGACTGTCCCTGATTTTCAGAGATAGTCCCGGCAAATTGGTGCTGTCCCGGGCCACAAATGGGTTGGCCTGACGCAAAACCCACCCCCTAATTGGGCGTTTCCAGGCAGGCGTGGTGCTTTATATGCCCTGATTTTATCAACTCAAAGTAAGGTAAGTATGTACACCCCATAGAAACACATATACACGGATAAAAGTAAAGTAAAGTAAAAGAATGACCGATTTCTACTCAAAGTAAGGCCTCGTTCACACTTCAGTGAATCACAGACATGTGTTGTCCTTGTTCTCCGTGGACAGCACACGTACCCAATGATTTTAATGTGTTGGTTCACACATCAGTGGTTTTCCGAGGCATGCACCACTTTGGTCAGTGTTGTGGACCAAACATTCCCACTGAAGTCTATGGGTCTGAGAAAGCTCCCCGACACAACACGAATGGCATCTATGTTCTGTCAGTGTTTCACGGACCATTGGTAGGAGATGTTCTGGAAATTATTTTTCAGCTCAACACTGTTGACACACGGACCAAACATGGAACCTTCGTGGACATCTTCAATGATAAAAAATGGACGAATTTTCCGAAGAGGTCAAACAGACATGGAATTGTGAACGAGGCCTAAGTTCTTGGTTCTCAGCCTGTGGTAAATATTCACTGTGAAATACAGCGTATGATCCTAGCCAAATTTCACAAAGATCTGGACATTTATAACACATGTAAGGGACATGCCATAAATGTCTGATAGGTGCAGGTGCTACCTCTAAGGTGAACAGTCAAGAACAGAGCCATCACCAGAAATGGAGAGGAGACCACGCAAGCACAGCTCTCTCTCTATTCACTGCTATGGGACTTCTGAAATAGCCATGTGCTTACTCCACTGTTTTTGGAAGTCCCACAGCAGTGTATAGAGAGAGACATGAATGTATGTGAGACCTGCCCGTTAGACATTTATAAGGTTCTTCTCCACATCGGTGTCCCCCGCTGGCCTGTAAGGCATTGAAGCCCGGTTGGAGAGTGTGGTCTCACAAGATATGCCTGACCTTGCAAGACCATGCTCTCTACAAACTAACTCCAGCTTGGAACACACTGCTTTGACATGTTCCCAGTGGCGTAGATATCATAGAGGCCGACCACACGACTACTATGGGGCTTGGTTCTGAACACTGCTTCTTCTTCTTCTTCCTGATATAGATTCATGGCAGTTTCCTACAGCCGTCCCTAGGGGGAGCTCAGTCATTCCCATGCACTGAGCTCCCCCTAATGGAGGCTTCAAGCAGTAAGTTTCCTAATATATTATGTCAGAGGCAGCAGTGATATACAGCTGTATGGGGGAGATTTATCAAAGTGTTCTCTATATGGGGGAGATGTCTAATGTAAATACAAGGAAAAACATGGTGTTCAGAATGAGCGCCATATTTATGAAGCACCTGTCCCACTTCTTCCAACATAGCAGACAGACCACCATTTTTAAGTTAAACATTTCTTCACGTAATAAAGAAAAAAAATTAAAAGTAATTTTTTTAAAAAAATCTAGGGGGCCATAGTCATTTTTGCTATGGGGCCCTGTGAGATCGGTGTATGTCTCTGTGCTGTCCCTGCTGATTGGACAGCGTCAGAGCAAAAAATTAGCCTCTACCTTTGGGGAGATGGCACTGCAACTGTCCTACTGGACATTTGGAGCCCTATGTACGTACATGGGAAAAGAATGGAGGTTATAACTCTAGGAAGAGGGGGGGAACCTGAATATAAAAAAACTGCAAGATTGTCAAGGGAGGGCAAAGAGATTACAGGGAAATGTTGCTTCACAATTTCCTACAGGTGACATT
>ONZH01030420.1:0-25641 GCA_900303285.1 Rhinella marina | reverse complement strand
AAACACATTAAAATCAATGTGTACGTGTGCTGTGAGTGGAAAATGCAGACAGCACATGAGGCCTAATATTGATGGCCTATGTTCAGGATAGGTAATAATCAATATTCGATAGGTGGCGGTCCGACATCTGGCATCCCCACCGATCAGCTGTTCCCTGCCCAAGAAGTACAACTACATTCAAAGGGGGTTATTTATTAAGAACATTATTTTGTCGTCTTTTTACTACCATTTACGCCTAGAAGCCTAGAAGGGGCGTGCGTCTTGTTATAAATTATACATATCTTTGTAGTCTGTGCGCCTGCCGGAAAAACTGCACCAGCCCTTGACACCAATAGGCCTAAAAAGGAGCTAAAGGGTCGTGTGACAATTTTATTCCAAAAAAGACGTATAACTGTTAGTAAATGACCCCCAGTATAGTGGCCATGCAGCTCGGCTCACATTCACAAGGAAAAACTGACCAGTGGGGAGTGCCGGGTGCTGGATCCACACTGATCGGATACCGACGACCTAACCTGAGGATAGATCATCAATGCTACGCGCCTGAAAAATCCTGTGAAATGGGTTTTTTTTGGCCACATTGCATGTACAATGCGGTGAATTCAGCTTTCACCCATCATGACCTCACTGCTGTGAACCGGTCTACACCCAATTGCCTGCAGCCATCAAGCTGACTAGTGAGAAACAGCGAACACATCAGCACGTGTTCACATGAGCACTGTACCCATCTGGAATAACAGGAAACACCCATCTGAGGCTCCACACTGAAGACGATAAGGCGTACACGTGCTCCTCCTGCAGATCTGCACAATGTTAGCGATGGAAAACGGAAACACATGTAACTAGAGATGAAATGCGGGGCCAGAAGGGGGACATACATGACTTCTATCTTTAATATTCTTTATGAGTGCCCCCGAAACCCTGTTCTTAGTAGTATAACATAGTCTACGGGACACATTTACCAACGGACTTTTGCTTGTAAAATAGCCGCAAGTCCCCATTTTTAACCAGCCGAGCAATCATATTTTGTCACAAAGCCGGTTTTACGCCATGTCCGCTAGTTGGGCATGATGGGGGCTAACAGGTATAAATGTCAGTTAAAAACTATGCCAGTCAGGGGCTGGCGTAGTTTTTACAGCAGGCGCAAGGACTGCCACAGATGCACCCAATTTATGATGAGGCACACGCCTCATATCTAATGCCAGTGCAGGGGGAAACTTAGACCGGCGTAAAAAGCAGGCCTTCGTAAATGTTTCCCTATCAGGTTTACCTGAAGTCTTCCTTTAGTCACTGCATTAGTCACATGCTCTCCTCCAGAAGAAGCGAAACGCGCGTTGAGGGGTAGTGCCATTTTTGACTCCCCATATGTTTGGGTAGGATTTACAGCACTTTACTTAACATTACCTAAGCCCTTAGCGTTCTATTCAGGACAGGTGTTTAATCCTGGTATACTATCTGGCATTAGTGACAGTGTTAGTCTCTGTAGTTAAGTTACAGGTTATATATGCACTTTTGACTTAGTGCTATTGTTTACCTTATATGGTTGATTGACACTAGTTGTCTGAAGTGACATTATATAGGGATTTTATCCTGCTCTGTTATATTGTTATTTGAATTTAAAGGGGTTCTGTAGTTCTTTAAAACTAATGATCTATCCTCTGATCAGTGGCGGTCCGACACCCGGGACCCCTGCCGATCAGCTGTTTGAGAAGACAGCGGCGCTGCAGGAGCGCCGCGGCCTTCTCTGTGTTTACCGCAGGCCAGTGACGTCACGACTAGTTTCACTGGCTTGGGCGGGGCTAAGCTCTGTTCACTTGAATGGAGCTTAGCCCCGCCCAGGCCAGTGATACTAGTCGTGACGTCACTGGGCCTGCGGTAAACACAGAGAAGGCCGCGGTGCTCCTGCAGCGCAGCTGCCTTCTCAAACAGCTGATCGGCAGGGGTCCCGGGTGTTGGGCCGCCGCCGATCAGAGGCTGATGATCTATCCAGAGGATCTATCCATCAGTTTTACAGAACTGCAGAACCCCTTTAATTGTGATTGATGGAGTGACTTTCTTGGTGCTTTTATCGGATTCCCTACTAAATCATGTTTTGATAATTATCTATTTGTTTTTAATTATGGTCAATAAAGTATATAACTTTTAAGGAAGTATGTAGTACTCAAAGCACAAAATGCCATAGAGATATGATGTATTCTGAAGCTAATGCTATGCTTGTTGGTAAATTAGAGATTCTTCTGTAGAACGGGAACCTAACACTATTTCCTACCTGTTATGTGCCAACCTTGGCTTCCGTATAATCAGGGGGTGTTGGTTCCACATGCATGCTGGGTCCACTCTGCCTTCTGCCATTTATGGTGCTTCAAAGGCCTCCACTAATACAGGGATGCAGGTACCAACATGCACTCCTGACTAGCCCTGCCTGCCCCATAGGCTGATTTTAATTAGTGTAACTATAAAGCCGAGTGGACTCGGCATGCATGTTGGTACCTGCATCCCTGAATAGCCATAGCAACGTACACCTGCGCACTGGGATGTGCCGACTGAAATCGTAGTATGTAGTACTCATATTTGTGGTTGATGATCTATTTTGAGTATTCCGGTTACGATATTTGGTGTTTAAGTGGAGTATACAAAGTGATATAATAAGAAAGTGTGTAACTCATTTATCTCTGCTTGCAGTCAGAATATGTCTAGAGCTGGAAAACGTATATAGGTTTTCTCAGAGCTGAGATTTTGCAACAATTGTACACAGCCCAAGTAATTGTCTGATAAAAAATACACTGTCTGCCCCAGCTGTTGTGCGCTCGGTATTCATACTGGTTAGGGCTCATGCACACGACCGTGGTTTGGGTCCGCATACGATCCCTGCATCAGCACGTCCGCTCAGTGCCATCCGCAAGATTACAGAACATGTCCTATTCTTGTCCACATTACGGACAAGGATAGTACCATTCTATTAGGGGCCAGCCATTCCACAAAGTGCAGAATGTACACGGCTGGTATCCGCAAAATAGCCAACAGTCGTGTGCACGAGGCCTTACTGGTACATGTGCGTTTAGGTTCAGGATTTGTGCGTCTTTCCCTGGGCTATTCATATCATCAAAGTGCCTGTATGGTTATCACATGGACGTTTGACAAGTGGTGACTGCCACCTTCTGTTGATGCATTATTCATTTTTAATGTAAATTCTGATTAGCCGTGATGTGCAGCGGTGTGTATTATATTGTTGGTTTGGCACACAGCACTGTTGCTTAACGTGTCATTGCCAAGGACTTGTACGAGTGTTTACATCTGTATCCGGCATAGACACACTGAGGTTTTTAGATTATTTAATAGTATGTATTAGTGAACACTGATCTTGGTGCATCCTATTTAGGGCTATGGGACATACACAGTCAAGTCACATTATTATGACCACAAGCTAGAGCAGAGATCTCTAACTCATGGCCCTCCAGCTGTTTTGAAACTACAACTTCCATCATGCCAGGAGAGTCTACAGCTATTGGGGCATGCTGGGAGTTGTAGTTTTGCAACAGCTGGAGGGCCACGAGTTTGAGATGCCTGAGCTAGAGTAACAACAAGGTGTGCAGAAAGGACAGCAGCTTGACAGGCTGGGAGTGACTCAATAAGGTCCTGGTAGTTGTCACAAGTGTCTGGAGCCAATGTCAGACATTTCATGTCACGTTATCTTGTTGGAACATCCCATCCACACCAGGGAAGACGATCAACATGTATGGGTGTACGTGATCTCCTCTGCAAGCATAGACTCATAACCAAATCGCATGGACGAGTGGGCCCAGAGAATGCCATGAATGCTGCCACCACCAGCTTGTGTTCTTCCAGCAATGGTTGCAGAGCGTTTGTTCTGATATTTCATGCCTGACACGTCAATGTCCATCCGTTCGATAAAGCAGAAAACATGACTCATCAGAGAAGGTAACCCTTCAGCAGACGTCCAATACTGCCGCAAAATGAAGCCTTTTCTGCTGATACAACTTTGTCAGCAGAGGTGCAGTGAGCCCCAGATGCAGAAGGGTTTTAGACAAGTCTGGCAGCCCCAGGTTCATTTTGGAGGGGAGCTGCTCCACTGTAGTGTGTTGGTTCCCCTCATGCACCTCTCACATCAATGGCATGTGGTGTTCTGCAGTTTCCACGTCGCTTATTCACAATGGTACCATTTGTCCACAGCAGCACACGAACAGTTTACAAACTGCGCAGTATCAGAAATACTGCCACCCTTGGCCTGAAAGCCAATAAAGGTCCCTTCTTGAATCTCTGATAAATCACCTTTTACCTATCCCAGCAACGAGGGATATGAGTGCAGACAGCCTATGGCACCCCTTATGTAAGCACACGTCAGTGTGGTAACTATGCACACAACACAAAAACATGAAAAACAGGTTACAACATCTGAATAAAAATGAAAAGCTTACATTTAAGCAGTTTGTCGAATTCCTCCTTTGTTGTATAAAATTTCTCTTCAAACTGACAAGGCAAAGACAGAATGGATAACAATTAGTTTTCCCTGGACCTGCTTCTGCAAGAAAAAACGTATTTAGGCTGCTTTCACATATAGTTTTTCACTGTGTTTTTCTGCACCTTTGGTTTTTTTTGCAATAAGGTTGTTGCTGTTAGCTGAAGGTCTATGGGAAATGTAAGGCCGGGGTCACACGTGCAGATTTGCCATTGCATATTTATACTGTACTAGCAGAGAAAGACCTGGCTTCGCCTGGGTATATTTCATCTATTTCATTTAATGTTTGTGTGTCAGTGCAGAGAGAAAGTCATCCTCCCTCCCATCCCTGCAGCTGACAGATGTTGATTTTTACCTTCATTTTTTCAATCCCCATTGGCTGCGGAGTGGGAGGGGGCATGACCTGACCGGGTCGGGGGCATGGTTTACCGGGACCTGGGGGGGGGGGGGGTGCTTTTAAGTCCTTCTTTTCAGGGTGGCCTGAATTACAGGTCAATGCCATGGTAATTTATGAGGAAACACAGTGGGTAGCAGTGGAAGAAAACATCTCTTCGCACGGGTATATTTAATCTATTTCATTTAATGTTTCTGTGTGTCGTTGCAGAGAGAAATTCACCCTCCCACTCACCCCTGCAGCTGACAGAAGTTGATTTTTACCTTAAATTTTTCAATCCCCGTTGGCTGTGGAGTGGAAGGGGGCGTGGCCTGACAGCGTCGGGGCGTGGCTTAACAAGACGCTTCGCACGGGTGTATTTAATCTATTTCATTTAATGTTTCTGTGTGTCGTTGCAGAAAGAAAGTTAACCTCCCACCCATCCCTGCAGCTGACAGAAGTTCATTTTTACCTTTATTTTTTCAATCCCTGTTGGCTGCGGAGTGGGAGAGGGCATGGCCTGACGAAGACGGAGCGTGGCTTAGTGAGACCTGGGGCGGGGGTTTTAAGTACTTCTTTTAGGGTGGCCTGAATTAAAGGTCGATACCATGCTTATTTATGAGGCCACGCAATGGGTAGAAGTGGAAGAAAACATTTTATTACTACTGAACTGTCTTAGTCTAAAATTAGTCTAAAACATAAGTTATAGTTATGCTAACCGGAATTCCTTTAACAGTGTCAGTGAATAGAAATGGCTGGATTGAGCTGAGCTCAATTACCTGGCTGTGTTGTTATGGAAACCTGCCCTCCCTGTGCAGAGAATGGCAGTTGTGGTTTAAAACCAACCCAGGCTAATATTGGCTAATGGAGATCATATTTTGGGAATATCTCGGGAACGGTACGTCCTAGAGAGCGGAGACCTGGTCTAAAACCTTACCGGACACCTGATCAGCCTGAAATGCGGGACGCACAAGCGTTTTTTTGCTACTGATGTTTTTTTTTTTTAATCTGTGTTTTTTTTTTTTTTTTGTCATTGTGCATTCAGCATGCTGTAGCTGTGTGGTGTTTTTAAAACTCCTAAAATAATCTACATAAATACACCTCATAAAGGTATGAGATTATGTGTGGTATGTTTTTTCTCTCTCACCCCCCTCCCCTTTTTCTTTATGTTTTATCTCCTCAGGTGTTAAGGTAAGCCGGAGACCTGACAGGACAGCGCAGCTGATTGGCCATTTAGGGTTGCTGACTGGTTGCTGGGCAAAGTGCTATTTTTATCTGGGATGGTGCTTGGAGCAGTGTCATTTTGAGCGGGAATTTGGACTATTTATAGAGCCGCTCACCCATTGAGAGCGCTGTCAGCGCTTGAAGATTGAAGATTGTCCCCGCCCGCCCTCTTTTATAAACGTATTTGTTGCGGTCTTGTTAAATGGGGGGGGTTAGTCGCTCAGCTTTGCTGGGTGGACTTATGAGCTGTCATTTATGGACTCTTAATTTATTTCATGGGATTTTAAGGAGTTAATTATTGATGATTGAGTTTTTAATATTTATTGTTACCCCCTTTAATAAAGACCGCGGCCATTTTAATCCATATATGTGTTATGTCGTTATTTTAAGTATTTTTGTATAGTTATGGTTAAGTTGTCGAATATGACACCATGTGTGTAAGGACTGTAAGGGGTGCATTCACACGACCGTATGTATTTTTCAGTCCGCAAAACGCAGATCTTCAAAAAATACGGATGATGTCAGTGTGACGTCCATATTGCATCCGTTTTTTGTGGACTCATTGTAATAATGCCTATTCTTGTCTGCAAAACGGAAAAGAATAGGACATGTTCTATCTTTTTTGTGGGACTGCGGAGCGGACAGCACACGGTGTCCACACATCTCCACAGCGGCATTCACCCCTTGCAATAGGTAGATCCTTCCAGTAGGAAGGAGAAGTAGAAGTCCGTCCTGTATAGTGATATTATTAAATAGTATATAAAAAATGCCAGAGTCAGATTCATGTGTGAACGCCGCTGTAGTCCTCTGCAGTCTCCATTTTCTTGTTCCAGCACTGTTTACATGTGGCAGTACATGGACATGATCACATGCACCTCTCCAGCCAATGGCTGGCTTTAGCGGCCTCAAGCAGCAGTCAGTCATTGGCTGGAGCACTGCATGTGACAACGTCCATGAACCACCTGATGTATACAGTGTGGAGACCTGAAGATGTAGACAGCAGAGCCAGCGCAGAGGACCAGAGCGGCGTGGAGCAGGTAAGTTGGAATCTTCTCTTTTAGCAGGCAGGTTACAGGCACTTTCTTAAATATTCCCTGTTCCCATCGTTGCTACAGTTTTCGTTCCACACTGAAACCTTCTGCTCTATAATTTCTTCATTTTAGCCGCTTCTGGGAGAGCTGGTTCACAAACAAATGTGGCTCCCATTAAAACTATCATGCAGAAAAAGTATTAACCCAAGTAGAACCATATGTAAAATTCACAGTGAACGTGTGCATGAGTTACGACCACAGGTTCCGGTCTGACCGCTTGTCTAATGGACTGAACTTGTAGTCGGGCCAGAAATTGTGGTGCACAAATTCTCCTGTATTGCACTTGTGTGAAACCCGCCTGTAGCAAGGTTGTGAGATAATAAAAGCCAGTCATTTCTGTAGTATACTTGCACAGACCTTGCAGGTAATACTGTTAAGGAATATATAGTATCAAAGATCACTTGGGTTACTGACCTCAACATCGGCTGCCGCTAACAGGAACCTGATGGCCTCCGCTCTCCCACGTCCCAAGAAGTAGTGAAGTACTGGTTTCTCACACATGATTAATGGTTCTAAAAATGATAACAGGAACGATTAGCGGTAAAGATGAGGTGCTGTGGTAAGTAGATAGTCAGGGCACTGCTGCAAAACACTACTGTTAAAAAAATAAATCTAATTTTTTTAAAAATATCTATATCTAATATCTCTAAGAATTTTAATTCTATAATAAAGAGGATTAGACTGAAAAGGGAGCGTGATGAGGTGTCTGCTACATGGACGTGCATGTAGGGGTAAATTCACATTTTACAGCAGGGGTTGTTTTGGCAGCTAGCACGTGGATTTCTGCAATAACTCTGCTGCTTGTAAATATACCCAAAATACAACAATAACCCAAAGCCAATTTCATTTATAAAAGCTAATTCAACCATAAAGACTCTGCTTGCTGTCATAGATGTAGGGTTCAGTAAAAACCCAAATTACCATTATTCCTCCATTTGGACAGTAGAAAAAGAAAACTGTATGTCAGTTATATACAGTTCTAGTTATCAGCATGCAGCTGAAAGGACACACCCAAATATCACACGCATCATATAGGAGGTCATCTGACTAATGTGAGGCTTTCACACGCAGCTCATTGATAAACGTCACGATTTAGAAAAACCCTGAATACTGTTTTATTAGCCTGTGAAATAGTACTTTTTTTTGTACTTTTCAATAAATCCACCAAAATCAAGAGGGTTAACCCTGTGACGCATCCCCAAAAAAAAAAAAAAAAAAAAAAAAAAACACTCCCCAGAACTCAGTCCCAGAAGATGGACACACACAGGAGCCATTGTGCAGGACTGGAGCACTGGGGAGCAGGTAAGTATGAATCTTTATATAGCGGAGGCCGACTGATAACATTTTTCCAGACATCCCCTTGTCCGAGTTATTTTTTTGTTCTTTATATGTTTCTAACTTGTCAGGTATAACAACTTTCCCATACACTTTGTGTTTCTAAAGCTGCTGGTTTCTCAGAGTTGACTGAGGGTCACATGACCTCTGATGTCAGCTTATCTCCCTGGTCTGTGATGTTTCGTGTACAAGCCTCAGAGTTCAGATAACAGTCTGTACACGAGACGTCACTGGCCACGCCCCCTTTCTTTGCCGGGCTGCTATGCTATCTGCTCTCTCCCTGGATTCCTTCAGATAAAACATTAACCCCTTCAGCCAGAACACACTGAGGGCTCAAGGCTTTACAACAGGATTTACACTGCAGACAGTGACGAGATACATGCTGGGCACAGGATCTGACAGAGGGATTGTATTGCACAAGAACAGGTAGGTAGGGGGAAGTTCCTGTGTGTATCAGCATTGTCATTGTACAGCTGGGACTTGTAGTCCTACACATACAACATGCTGCTGAGTATTCCAGCAGACATGTCAGCTCTTGTATTCACTCCCTTTGCAGAGCAGAAAGGGGGGAGGGGCAGGGATTGTTATTACTGCAGGTAAACAAAGGCCAGAAGAGAACCAGGGAAATGAGGAAATTTAGATTTTAAACTTGCTTAACTTCATTATATATTTCTTCTGGGAGTCATTCTGCACTTCCAAGCGATTGGCGAAAGCTTTTTTGAAAGTACTTGCAACGCCACCATTAAATTGATATGGTGTGGTGGAAGCGGAAAAAATTCCAAACCGGGGAAATTGCAAAAAAACGCTATTCCGCTACAGTTCTAAGTTCTTATTCAGCGTCGATGCATTAAAACGACCTACTTCATTCTACGCAGTACGAATGCGGCATAACTAATATGTATAGTTTCCCTTCGTCATGGTGATAAAAATAATTAGAAAGTTGCCAATTTTTTTTTTTTTCCTTGTCATATCTTGACCCCCTAACTTTTGGTATTGTGTACGAGCTGTATGGGCTCATTTTTGCGGGACGATCTGAAGTTTTATTAATACCATTTGGGTGTGTTGACTTTTTGATCACTTTTTTATTTTTTTTTAGAAAAAAAAAAGCGTAAAACGCCGAATCGCCTTTGGACGTTTTTTCCGCACACAATTCGCCGTATTGGATTTTTTTATATTTTAAAAGTACGGGCGTTTTCGGTCAGGTGTACCATGAGTCTATATTTATTTTATTTAGGTATTTTTTATTAACGGAAAGGGGGGTGATTTGAACTTTTAATATTTTTTTATTTAACATTTTTTTTTTTTTTTTTTTTCTAAATTTTAGCTTATGAGCATTTTTTTTTTCAGAGGAATTTACTAGAGGATTAAATCCCATAATTGCTCATTTCTTATCCTGGCCCCATCTAGTGGCCCGAATAAGAATTGCAGTTTTGAAAACTGTAAATTCTCACCAAGCAGAGGATTACAGTTTTCATAGGGTCAGACACCCGATTGCCACTAGGGCGTCTGTACACACCTGGAAGCGTACGCTCCAGGTTCAAACGCATCCTGATGCGGTGATCACGTTTGATCACGGCATAGAAGGCCCTAGAAGACTCCGCCGATGGCGGTAAATAGCGGCAGTCTCTGCTGTTAGAAAACAGCAGAGACTTGTCGCATGACGCCGCCGCACCGCGAGAGGTCTGTCCCGCATCGCACCATGTACGGCGCATCTTAAGTACGGCCTGGTCGGGAAGGGGTTAAAGGAGTTTCCGAGAATTGATACTGTGACCTTCCAGGACTTCCACTGAACCCCCGCCGATTGCAGTGCTCACAGAGCGCCAGTGCCTTCTCCAACGGCTGATGGTGGGTCCTGTCCATTAAATCCAAATGGTAAGAGTCGACGCTCCTCACATCAGCTGTTTCCCGTAGTCTGTTGGCTCGAACAGCACTGTGAATGGACCAGAAGCACAGCGCCGTTCAAAGTGTAGGTCATCCTAGTTACTGCCCTCGCTTCCATTGAAGTATGGGAGCAGAAACTGCAATTACTCTGAAGGCCCTACACTTGAACGGAGCGTGTCCTGTTCCATCACAGGCTAGATGCATCCTCTAGACTGCAGAAACACTGATCAGTGGGGGTGTGCGGTGTTGACCCTCCTGGTCGAATATAATAACCTTCTGGGATAGTCATCAGGTTTCAGAGCCTGGAACCCTTTATGCACGATGCATTGCAACCCCTTAGTAATCCGCCTGGTTCCATCACCACCCACTGGCAGCCGAGGTCCTGGAGTCACCTGATGGCACGGGGGGCCTGGAGTCACCTGATTGGCCTGGGGGGGGCCTGGATCACCTGATGGCACTGGGGGGCCTGGAGTCAACCTGATGGCACTGGGGGCCTGGAGGTCACCTGATTGGCACTAGGGGGGGGGGGTGGGGGGGGGGCTGGAGTCACTGATGGCACTGGGGGCACTGGGGGGGGGGGAGGAAGGGGGCCTGGAGTCACCTGATGGCACTGGGGGGGGGGAGGAAGGGGCTGGAGTCAACCTATGGCACTGGGGGGAGGAAGGGGGCCTGGAGTCACTGATTTGGCACTTGGGGGGGGGGGGGGGGAAGGGGGCCTTGGGATCACCTTGATGGCACCTGCAGTGAGGAGGGTTGTGACAGGAGAAGGTGGGCTCTGATTATGTTTTTCCATATTACTCGGTTGAGCGAACCACCTTTGGAAGGCGCGCAAGAAACGAGTCCGCAGAGGAAGGTGGCCTGGATTATCGAGTCGCGTGTGTAAAATTCAGGTGCACAACTAAGGACATGGATTAGGTGAGCGGTTTAGAGCGTGGGGATCGTAAGTGGCGCGGCTGAGTCACCCTCGATTGGCACTGGAGGTGTACCGGTGGGAGATATAGACGGCGAGACTCGCTGGGAGTCACCTCGTGCGGCTCCTAGTGGCGAGGGGACATTGTCACCAGCCAGTGGGGAAAGAAGGAGTTTCCTTTGGTACCTGTGCGGCCTACTTCAGTATCCAGGAGATGAGGCCACTGGGACAAAGTCAGAGTGGTGAATGAAAGAAATATTGTGGTTTTCTGAGACTTCACTGTATGAAAGGAATTTTATACAATGCCCTGGACAACAATGTGACAATATGTACACAATGGGGAGAAGGGGGCCTGGATGTACACTGACTGGTAAGAAGTTTCGCTTCACTTGTATGGTTCTGCTTGGGTACTTTGCGACATTTGCGCGCGGGGCACGAGAAGCGCCGCACCTGGAGTCATGGATGCACTTTCGCCCGTACGCGCGGGGAGAAGAAGGGCGCGCTGGACGTCATAGATGGCCACTAGGAGGGAGTAGGACGTGTGGGCGGCAGTGGACCTGTGTTACCTGGTCAGGTGAAGAGCACATGGCGGGGATGTGGGTGCGTGAACCGGGGAGCGTCTGGCGTCAGTGGGCCGGATAGACTCAACTCGCTCCGCGCGGGGGGGGGTCCATCGGACGATGGGGGCCTGGAGTCACCTGATGGTCGATCTGAGAGGATGGGGGGGGGCCGGGGGATGCGAGATGGCCTGCGCGGTTCACCTGATGCACTGGGGGCCGCGGCACGAGAGGGGCAAGAGAGCTCCTGGAGTCACCTGATGGCACGTCGAGAGAGGGCGGCCAGAACAAAAGTCGGACATGTGCACCTGCGGCTAGGGCACGAGGAGAGTGCCAGGCGGGCCTGGAGTTCACCTGATGCGACTGGGGGGGGAGAAGGGGGCCTGGAGTCACCTGATGGCACTGGGGGGGGGGTGTGACAGCCTGCCGGCGGGTGACGCAAGGGAGTGGCCTCGGGGTTCATAGTTGTGCCTAGCACGTTTAGTGGCGACGGGTGGGAGGGGGGAAAGGGAGAGACCTGGTAGTCTATCCTTGATGTGCACTTGGGGTTCTGGAGCCACGCGTGCAGGAACGCGGCCCGGCACTGAGCCATTCATGAGAATTTAGTGGCGCAACCCGGGGGGTAGCCCTTGGGAGAGGCCGGCCTGGACCGCTCAGGCAACTGACATTGCAAATGGGCAGCGGTGGAGGCATGTGTCTGTTCGTGAGTGTATCTCTATGAGGTTCCGCGCGGAAATGGTGACGCAGGGGGCCTGGTGAAGACTGATGGGGTCAACGCTGCGCAGTAGAAGGTGGGGAGAGAGGGGGGCTGGAGTGCACCTTGATGGCAACTTGTAGCGCAGTGCTGAGGAAGGGGGCCTGGAGTCACAATGTTCCGAAGGCCTTCATCTGGGGGGTGGGGTGAGGGAGCGGGCGAAACGCGCAGAGTTGTGGGTGGGATAGGGGTCACGCTTAGTATAGGGCAATGGTGGGGCGAGTGAGAAAGGGCAGGGCATGTGAACTCACTTTACTTGTGTGTCATGCCGCACTACGCGGGGGGTTTGGTGGTTCAAAGTGTGGAATGGCCCTGTGAATGTCACCTGATGGCCACCATGGGCGGTTTAGCCCCACTGAATGGCGGAAGGCCTTAGAGACCACAAGAGTGTGACGCACCACCTCAGCATTGCTGTCCATAGAAGATTGGTGTGGTGCACTCTAATGCTCGAGAATGAAGACATAGTGCAGGGTCACTCACTGCAGTGACAGTGCAGTATTCCCGCACTCTTATTATTTTTCTACGTAACTACTCTTTGCTTGTGTGAATAGAGGTTGAATTAAGATGGGCGCGAAATCTGACAACATGTTTGTGCCGCCACATGGTGCTCTTATTATCCGGAAGTCTCAGACTAGAGAACCAGCATTGTGCTCTCCTCTCTCCACCGCTGTGTGATATTATCTTCTACCCCTGACGTGGTGCGCATGGTGAACAGGGTCGCCGAGCGGGCATCAGAAGACTGCCTATTGCAGAGGTCACATTGTTTCCCATTATGTCAGCTTTCATCTTTAGCGGTGCACTTTTTACGTCTCATGAATTCTAAGCCAGAGATGAGCAATTGCCTCCTTAGGTCATAGGATTAAGGAGACTAAGCTCATGATCGCTCTACTTGCTCTTTTATGCTCTCCATGCGTGATTAGCTTCTCTCCTTCGCAGGTGGCTTGCTGGTGCTTTTGGCCTTCAGAGTTGCATCTATAAACTGGACACAAAAAGCTGTATGTACACTCCTTATTCAAAATGTATTGAACTAAAATAAGGAAAGAGTAAGATTCCCGTTCTTCATTTTGAACAGTTGATAGTCCCTGCGTGCGGAATCTGCATTCCTATACCTCCTTGTGTGGAAGACCAGGGGATCCCATTGACCCCCCTTTCCCCCCAGTCTATCCAGTGCCAAATAAAATACAGTGTAGATAATCCACATATCAGACACGTTACACCATGAAATAAGAATACATGTGATTCTCCATGTGTCCACCAGGTGGCGCTGTTGTTCTGCTGACCACTCCGCAGCAGGCATGCTCCTTGTATACATTATTATAGCAGGCGTCCCCTCCACGCTGTCAGCGCCACAGCCGCCCAGAGATGTCCTTCAGTCGGTGAGCTGACCTCTCCTGAGCAAACATTTACACTGAACCCTAATCCTCTACTGTTTTCTCAAGAGCGTCCCCTCCAGCCTGTCACTCCGGGCTGATGCACATTACACTTAGACCAGCACTTGATGCGTATGACAGGAAGAATCCCTGCCTCTCCAGAGCGCTCAGCCGCACGTCTAGGAATGCGGCCGCGACCTTATCGCTTCCGGGGAAATAAATAGGGGGCACTTAATGCGCTAATTTGTAAGGTGTTACTAAAGAGTACGGCGGATTATACGGAAATCTCATCCTGAGACCTCACACTAGTGCTGCAATACCACACACAACCTGTGCACAGGGGTGGTGCTGTTTTTGGATTAAAGGAGCCATCTTTTTTCTAGTCATGGACAACCTCTTTAACCCCCTAACTGAGTCCAGCTCGGGCATTGTGTGAAAAAGTAGCTAACTGGAGAGAGAGGGCTGCTTTAGATGCTGCTACCTCCTGAAAGGTAGGAGCTAGAAACATGCAACTGGTCTTGTCTGAAAGCTGACAGTCCAGGCTTTCATGCAAGACCATAAATGACAGCTAAAGTCCAAGCAACAGAGGAGAAATCAATCAAGTTGGGAATAATCGCCGGTAAAACCTGTTTTTACTTTCATTTTCAGCTGCATTCACAGCATCCCAATTTCTATCAGTGATATCTTTCTCTGTTCTGAACATATTGCTGTCATTTTGGTATTGTCTGAAGGTTTGGAATGGCTGCTTTCACACAAGATCAGTTGCATGTTTCTAGCTGCTACCATTCAGGAGGTAGCAGCATCTAAAGCAGCCCTCCCCCCTCCAGTAAACTACTTTTCACACTGCCCGAGCTTGACTCGGGCAAAACCGTTAGGGGGTTAATGGAATGGGAACCATTTTTTAATGTGTTTATACACTGCAGCCAATCAGAGCTGCAGTGTAGAGCATTGGGGAGGGCTATTACAGCACCCAGAGCATCTAATGACACATGCAGAAGACTTTAGACTGCCACAGACTCTAATAGACAATGCAGCAAAGTTGCCGTCACTGATCATAGCTGTGCCTTAATGGAGAAAAACTGCAGTGCAAAGCATGAGCGGTGCACACGGAATTCACGCTTCTGCTGTCATTATGGTCTTGTATGAAACCCTGGACTGTCAGGTTTCAGACAAGACCAGTTGCATGTTTCTAGCTTCTACCATTGAGGAGATATCACCATCTAAAACAGCCCTCCCCCCTCCAGTTAGCTACTCTTCACACTGCCCAAGCTGGACTTGGGCAAAACAGGTGGTTAAAGGGGCCCTCTCATGATGCTCATTGGGGCTGAGCGCTGTGACCGGTGTCACACGGGTTGTAAGTGATTCTTCGTACAGAACCGCCATGTCTTCGTATAAATGACGCCGCTCCATCTTTTGCAGGCTTCACCGGGCCCAGTGTGCCATCAAGCAGACCCAGGTGACTGTTCAGAAAATCGGTAAGGAGATCGAGGAGAAATTGCGCTTATCTTCATCGAGCAACAAGCTGGTAAGAATAGTGTAATCGCTGCATAGGCGCCCGGGCTGGCGGGCTGTAGGTCCTCATTGTGGTCGTGCCAAAAGTATTGAACAACCCGATTTTAGGTTTTCACGCAGTTTCGCTTCTTGAGTTGTTTTTGGATCTTTTTTGTGTCTCTGCGGTAATAGTGAAGAAATGAAATGCTCCACTCAAAGGTTGCTACCGGTGTTCGGTTGACCCCTTTAAGGGTCTTAATAAGAGAAAATAAAACCCCCCACCCCAGTCCTCTGCAGTCCAATCCTGTAACTTCCTGCAGGATGTCCATCTCCCCTGGATGTTTTTCCTGGACAGAAGTGGCTTCTTTGCTTGCCCTTCTTGACATCGGGCCTTCCACCAGAAGCCCTTCTCCTCACTGTACGAGCAGATGCCTCACACCTTCCGTTGCCATTCTGGAGCGCATGATTGTGACCTGATCCTGTAGCCGATCCTCTTTAGAGAGACAGTCCTGGCACTTGCTGGCCTTTTTTTTGGAGCATCCTAAAGACTTCTTCACAGAAATTGAAACCCCTCTCCTTGACTTCTTGATCATCCGATAAAAAGTTGATGTAGGTGCAATCTTACAATCACCAGTAAATGAGCAATGATAACTTTACGTGTTTCCTTGGAGGTAACCATGGTTAATAGAAGAAGACAATGATTTCAAGCACACACACACACACACACACACACACACACACACACACACACACACCCCCCTGATATTGGCTGCCTTGTTTTTAACACTTTTCTCCTGAGAGAATGAGAAGATCATTGACCTGATGATAGCTGGGCTGAAATGAGGTGGAAATAGGGTTTTTGTGATTAAGTTAATTTTCATGGAAAGAGATCACGTTGCAATCAATTACAATTCTTCTTCTGATCACTCTTCATAACAATCTGGAGTTAATACAAATTGCCACCAGAAAAACTGAAGCAGAAAATGTTGTGAAAAAACAAAATTTGTATCCGTCTCAAAACTTTTGGCCACGACCGTATTCTCTTACTCCAACAAAAATAAAACTTAAAGGATTATTCTCAACTTAGACAACGGGGGTATATCGCTAGGATACGCCCCCATTGTCTGATAGGTGCGGGTCCCACCCCAGAGGACTCCAGGTTTCCCGGGGTCCGGCCACCACCAGGCGCAGCTCCCCCGCTGCTCCCATAGAAATGAATGGGAGCGCACAGCGCATTTGCGGACACCACTCAAATTCATTTCTATTGAGCCGAAAGAAATAGCCGAGCCAGCGCTCAGCTACTTTCGGCGGCCCCATAGAAATGAATGGAGGGCAGCTGCGCATGCGCAGTGTGCCCTCCTTCACTTTTGGGGCTCCGTTCTAGGGTCCCGCACCTATAAGACAATGGTGGCATATCCTAGCGATATACCCCCGTTGTCTGAAATGGGAATAACCCTTTAAAGGGGTTGTCCTGGATTTTGATATTGATGGTGTAACCTCAGGAGAGATCATCAATATCTGATTAGTGGGGGTCGGACTCCCAGCACCTCCACCGATCAGCTGTTTGTAGAGGCTGTGGAGCTCCACGGAGTGCTGCGGCCTCTCTCTAAGCCAGTGATGTCGCACTTATCGGTCACATGGCCTAGGTGCAGCTCAGTCCCATACAAGTGAATGGACCTGGGCTGCAATACCAAGCACGGCCACTGATCAGGAGTATCGGGAGCTGGACCCCCCCACCAATCGGATATTGATGACTTTTCCTGAGGATAGGCCATCGAAACCCCTTTTAAAGTGGAGCTCCATTTTAAGTAGGGATTGTACCCTGTGCCTGTAGCACCCCAACAGACCCCAGTAAACGTAACCATCCTCACAAGTGAACTTAAACTTGTTATCCATTTCTTAACACCAGATCATCTTTATGACAAAGAGATTAGAGCTTTATTTAGCTAATACAAATTCCCTGCGTAGACTTAAAGGGGTTGTCCGAGTTGTGAAAAAAATGTATATATATCACCGTAAATCTGATGGGCAGCAATATATAACTAAGTTAAACAAGTTTTAGGCAAAAAACTCCATATATTTCCTTATTTCCCTGGTTCTCTTCTGGCTCTTTGTTTACCTGCAATAACAACAATCTCTGCCCCTCCCCCTCCCGTTCTGCAAAGGGAGTGAATGCAAGTGCTGCCCCGAGTGACATGTCTGCCTGCTAGGATACTCAGCAGCATGTTGTATGTGTAGGACTACAAGTCCCAGCTGTACAATGACACTGCTGGTACACACAGGAACTTCCCCTTACCTTTCTTGTGCAATGCTCTGCAGATCTCCTCCAGTGTCAGCTCTGTGTCTGCAGGATGAGGAGGGCAGATCCTTTTGTCTCTTCATTGCCTGCAGCTGCTCAGCAAAGCCTTGAGCCCTGAGTCTGTGCTGGCTAAAGGGGTTAATGTTTTATCTGAAAAAATCCAGGGAGAGGGCAGCAGCAGCCGGCAATGCAAGGGAGCGTGGCCAGCACAGTGACCTCTCCTGTACAGACTCTTATCTGCTTGTGCACGAAACATCAGCAGAGCAGGGAGAGGAGCTGACATCACAGGTCACGTGACCTGCACTGCAGATAAAGTAAGTGCATTGAAAAAACATGACACTTGCCTAGTTAGAAACATACAAAGGACAAAGAAATAACTTGGACAACCCCTTTGAGGAGTAGCATTTGACTACCACCAGGGGGAGCTCATTATGGAGTTCTGTGTATAATCTGTATTCAGTGAGTCCTTTAGTTCCCTCTAGTGGTGGCTGCAAACCCCTGAAGAAAGAAGAACCCACTAAAGGGGGTTTTCCGGCGCTTAAAAATTGAAGGTCTGTCCACAGGAAAGGTCAACAATATCTGATCGTTGTGACTCTGACTCCTGGCACCCCCTCCGATCTGCTGTTGGAAGGTGCCGTGGTCTCTTGTCTGGGCTCCTGTGATGTCACACCCATCGGTCACATGACCATTGTACAGCTCAGTGCTGCAATACCAAGCACAGCCACTGTACAGTGCGTGGCGCTATGCTTGGTAGGCATTGAGAAGGCCTCTTCGAACAGCTGGTCGGTGACATGAGACGCCATGACGTTATTCTATGCGCTGACCCCCGTTGTCTAATGGTTTTTATGCAGAAGAAGGAGAGCGAGTGTTTACGACTGAAGATCCTGGTGCTTCAGGACGAGCTGGAGAGACAGAAGAAGGCTTTGGGTCGGGAGGTGGAGCAGCTCCATAAGGAACAAAACGCCCTGAATGCTAAACGTAAGTGAATCTGACAGCGCCATAACCTAGCGATATGCCACCGATGCTTGAGAGGACACAACCCCTTTAATTCTTACCTGACGTGACGTACTAGTACATCGCGTGTTGGTTTTTTAAAGATGGCGCCCGCTCCGCAGCAGACACCCGGGGGCTATTGTCTGCGACTGGCTTCTTCGCAGATTCCTTGGTCAAAAGCTAAGCTATGCGTTTCCAGGCCTGGAACGGCTCCCCCATGTGGTTGATCAGGGATTGCCGGTCTGTTGTCTGTAAAAGGCCGTAGCATGCTGAGGGTCTTATGCCTTTTACAGGTATGTTCCAATGCAGGCCTTCAGGTGGCAGCACTGGATTACACATCACCCCGCCAAAAATAAAAAATAAGGCCTCACACGGCTCTTCTGTAGACATAAATATAAAAAACTTATAAGGGTCGGGATATGGTGATGCAAAGAAAAAAAATTTGATTTTTTTTTTTTTTTTTTTAATATAAAAACATATGAAAAACCTATATAAATGCGGTATCACTGTAATCGTACTGATCCAGGTCAGTTTTATCACATAGGGAATGCCATAAAAAAAATCCTCATAAAAGGGTGGCAGGATTTTTCTTCACCGGCTTCCTACTTCATGAGATACAATATTAAAGGGGTTCTCACAGATATATATATTGATGATCTATCCTCAGGATGGGTCATCAATATCAGATCGGCGGGGGGTCCGACACCCGGCACCTCCGCTGATCAGCTGTTTGAAGAGGAGGCGCACGGCGCGTATCAGCGCTGCCTCCTCTTCACTGTTTACCTGCTGGCCGTAACGGGGGTAGAGGTGAGTAGGTGTAATTACACCTCACCGCCCCATTCATTTCTATGGGAAGAATCACTCCTATACAAGTCTATGGGAGCGATTCGCTCCCATTGAAATGAATGGGGAGGTGAGGTGTCAGGCCCCCGAAATGATGGGGAAGGGGTGCCGGGTGTCGGACCCCCGCCGATCTGATATTGATGACCTATCCTGAGGATACGTCCTCAATTAAATATAACTTGGAGAACCCCTTTCAATGGAGCCATTGGAAAGTACAACTTGTCCCTCAAATGACAAGCCCTCATACCGCTACGTGAACCGTAAAATAAAGGCAGGGAGTAAAAAACAAAACAAAAAAAAAACACAAACGAAAAAGTGGTTAACTGTGGCTTGTAAATGTTCCCGTAGCGCGATATTTCAGCTCCGTCTTCCGTGTATTTGTAGAGACTTCCAGGAGAGCGCTGACATCAGACGCCTTCTGCAGAGCAGATCAAGACTATTATTTTTATTATTATTATTTTTATTATTACTATTTTTATTATTACTATTTTTATTATTACTATTTTTATTATTACTATTTTTATTATTACTATTTTTATTATTATTATTTTTATTATTATTATTATTTTTATTATTATTATTATTATTATTTTTATTATTATTATTTTTATTTTTATTTTTATTATTATTTTTATTTATTATTTTTATTTTTTTATTTTTTTATTTTTATTTATTTTTATTATTAATATAATAAAAATAATAAATAAAAATAATAAAAATAATAAAAAAAATAAATAAAATACTAAAAATAAAATAATATAAAAATAATATTATTATTATTTTTATTATTATTTTTATTTTTTTTCCTTCTTAAGTGGAAGAAAGAAAAAAAAAAAAATCCCCTCCATTAACCATACCGCCCCCCCCCATCTCTACAGACCGAGGGAGCAAAAAGAGACAAAACCCGGACACCCGGTAACCTCATCCTCTGCTTGTCTTGCAGGTAATAAATTTAACGCTCAGCGCGGAGAAGCTGCAGAAGAGAAGCGAGTCCCTCAACGAGTTAAGAAAGGAGTGTACGGCGAAGAGGTGATTGCCGCCATATTCCATCGTTACATCCGCCACGTCCGTCACATCGCCACATTTATGACGTATCGGTAGGATGTCCCATCAGTGTCAGATAGATGGGGGCACAGTCCTCTCTGCTCTTCAGTGATCTCTATGGTGGTATTATGTGGGCTGTACTATTTAAAGAAGTATTCCCATTGTAAAAAGTGAAGACGTATAGCGAGGCTATGCCTGGGGTCCCACCTCTGGGACCGCCACTGAGTCTTCAAAACCGCCGTACCTTGGCTGCCCACTGCGGAGGGAAATGCAGCATTCTGCCATTCAGGGGAAGCTTAGAAAGCGTCGCAGAGCAGTGGCCCCTACGTTCTCAGCCACAGTCCCAGATTTCCTATCCATAGCCGTCTCTTTCTACCCCTAAGCAATGTATGGCGGTATTATTTTATCGATGCAGCTTCAGGAATTATTGCTCAGGAACCCGTTGTTGCCCACAGTGGATGCGGACGATGGCCCTGCAGCAACGATGATGGTCAAAGTGCCGATCACCGCTGTTTAACCCCGTAGATGCTGAGATTAATATGAATTGCAGCATCTCTCATGCAGTTGGACGGTGTCTTCCTTTGTTGGTGACCACCAGGGCCTGTGGTTTGTAGATGGACTGGCCAAGCCCTCACAGAGGCCCCCAGAGCAGTCCGGTGACGGGGCCAGTAGAGATTTCCTATAAATGCTCGTTCGTTATCTGAGCCGGTTACATTGTGTGTCTGCAGAATATTATATTTTTATATTTTCTTTTATTCTTCCAGGGAATCGTTCCTGAAGACAAACGCGCAGCTGACCATCCGCTGCCGGCAGCTTCTCTCTGAGCTGTCCTACATCTATCCCATAGATACGGTGAGTGACGATCACAGCGGGGGAGGGGTAGATATGGTTTTCCGTAGGCTGCATTTACATGACGGGGGGAGAATAATGTCCACGTAGTGCCCCTAGTATTATGAATGGCTCCCTTTTTGACACCCACTTTAAAGAATGCCCCCCTTTTGTGTCCCTCAGTTTAAAGAATGGCCTCCTTTTGTGCCCCACTGTATTTAGAATGGCCCCTTTTGTGCCCCTAGTATTTAGAATGGCCGCTTTTGTGCCCCTAGTATTTAGACTGGCCCCCTTTGTGCCCCTAGTATTAGGATTGGCCCCCCTTTGTGCCTAGTATTTTGCCCCCCTTTTGCCCCTAGTATTAGGATTGGCCCCCCTTTGTGCCCCTAGTATTAGATTGGCCCCCTTTGTGCCCCACTGTATTAGGATTGGCCCCCCTTTGTGCCCCACTGTATTAGATTGGCCCCCCTTTGTGCCCCACTGTATTAGGATTGGCCCCCCTTTGTGCCCCACTGTATTAGGATTGGGCCCCCTTTGTGCCCCACTGTATTAGGATTGGCCCCCCTTTGTGCCCCACTGTATTAGGATTGGCCCCCCTTTGTGCCCCACTGTATTAGGATTGGCCCCCCTTTGTGCCCCACTGTATTAGGATTGGCCCCCCTTTGTGCCCACTGTATTAGGATTGGCCCCCCTTTGCCCCACTGTATTAGGAATTGGCCCCCCTTTGTGCCCCACTAGGATTGCCCCTTTGCCCCACTGTATTAGGATTGGCCCCCCTTTGTGCCCCACTGTATTAGGATTGGCCCCCCTTTGTGCCCCACTGTATTAGGATTGGCCCCCCTTTGTGCCCCACTGTATTAGGATTGGCCCCCCTTTGCTGCCCCACTGTATTAGGATTGGCCCCCCTTTGTGCCCCCACTGTATTAGGATTGGCCCCCCTTTGTGCCCCACTGTATTAGGAATGGCCCCCCTTTGTGCCCCCACTGTATTAGGAATGGCCCCCTTTGTGCCCCACTGTATTAGGAATGGCCCCCCTTTGTGCCCCACTGTATTAGGAATGGCCCCCCTTTGTGCCCCACTGTATTTGGAATGGCCCCCCATTGTGCCCCACTGTATTTGGAATGGCCCCCCATTGTGCCCCACTGTATTTGGAATGGCCCCCATTGTGCCCCACTGTATTTGGAATGGCCCCCCATTGTGCCCCACTGTATTGGAATGGCCCCCCATTGTGCCCCACTGTATTTGGAATGGCCCCCCATTGTGCCCCACTGTATTTGGAATGGCCCCCCCATGCCCCACTGTATTTGAATGGCCCCCCCCCACTGTATTTGGAATGGCCCCCCATTGTGCCCCACTGTATTTGGAATGCCCCCCTTGAGATGGCCCCCATTGTGCCCCACTGTATTTGAATGGCCCCCCATTGTGCCCCACTGTATTTGGAATGGCCCCCCCATTGTGCCCCACTGTATTTGGAATGGCCCCCCATTGTGCCCCACTGTATTTGGAATGGCCCCCCATTGTGCCCCACTGTATTTTGGAATGGCCCCCCATTGTGCCCCACTGTATTTGGAATGGCCCCCCATTGCCCCACTGTATTTGGAATGGCCCCCCATTGTGCCCCACTGTATTTTGGAATGGCCCCCCATTGTGCCCCACTGTATTAAGAATGGCCCCCCCATTGTGCCCCACTGTATTTAGAATGGCCCCATTTTGTGCCCCCCAGTATTTAGAATGGCCCCCTAGTATTTGGAATGGCCCTCTTTGCTTGCCATTGACTACAGTCTATTAGCCCCCATTATCTGCCGTTTCAGCCTGTGGAGTGTGACTGGTGGTCACTTCCTTGAGATGAGTGTTATATAAATCATTGCACCTCCCTATAGCACCCCCCGCAGGAGATACAAAGCATTACATAGTTCACACTGAAGTAAGTCTCTGTGTAACGCTTTGATGCCGGGTGCTCCAAAGACAGACACCTTCAGCAATAGTGACTTGGAGTCGTTGTGATTGGTGGTGGTAGTTGTCCCCAATATGCTCACTTTGAGGTGACCATGCACAACTAAAAGCCATAGAGGAGTCCTAACCTTACAGATGTTCAGGTTTAAAAAAAAAACCCATATCACTACACCCTTCCAGAAACAGCGCCACACCTGTCCACAGGCCGTCTCTGGTATTGTAGCTCAGCTCTGTTGAAGTGAATGGGGCTGCAGTACAGTATGCAACCTGAGGCCAGGTGTGGCGCTGTTTTTGTAAGACTGCAGCCATGGTCCTCTAATCCTGGACAGCTGCTTAATATATATTTTCCAGCTCCAGATGCAATAATTAATAGTCCTTCATGTCTCCACAGCTTGAACAAAAGGATTACTTCATATGTGGGGTGAAATTACCAAATTCAGAGGATTTTCAAGGTACTTGTATTTTTCTATGTATTCCCTCTTTTTTTTTTTTTTTTTTTTTTTTTTTTTGCACATTCTGATCTTGCAGAACTGGGAGGAGCAGTTGAGCTGGAGTGCAGCTCTGGAGTATAATACAGGATGTAACTCAGGATCAGTACAGGATAAGTAATGTATGTACACAGTGACTGCACCAGCAGAATAGTGAGTGCAGCTCTGGAGTATAATACAGGATGTAACTTGGGATCAGTACAGGATAAGTAATGTATGTACACAGTGACTGCACCAGCAGAATAGTGAGTGCAGCTCTGGAGTATAATACAGGATGTAACTCTGGATCAGTACAGGATAAGTAATGTATGTACACAGTGACTGCACCAGCAGAATAGTGAGTGCAGCTCTGGAGTATAATACAGGATGTAACTAACTAGGATGTGAACAGTGCAGTGATTTTCAGATACGGACTCGTTTTACTTCCAGACCTAATATTACCCTTGTATCGTCAGACTTGTCACATTTTGGGTATAAATGATTGCTTTTCAGCTAAAGATGACGGCAGCGTGGCTGTGGCGCTGGGCTACACGGCTCATCTGGTATCGATGATTTCCTTCTTCCTACAAGTACCACTGCGATATCCCATTCTCCATAAAGGCTCTAGATCTGCAATCAAGGACAATATCAACGACAAACTGACGGAGAAGGAGCGAGAGTAAGTGACTGATCGTTTCTCTGGTGTGTTTCCTAGGTACCCTTCATTCACACTCATAGTGCATGTCCTGATGTCACAGAAACTCCCCCTCCCCCGTCTCTATCTTTACAACCTGTAAAAGTAGACATGTTACAGCACATAGACGTAATAAAGGGGATCAACAGCCGTGGCCCAGGCCGTCCATGTATTAAACGGTCATCTGAATGGCCGCCATGTAGTACCACATTTGCCCTGTAGAGGTCACTGGTGGAAATAAGCAGCAGGAGTACAATATTCACAGAATATAAAATCTGAGGACGATGATGGACGCACACAGTGTAGTGAGTGGTAAGACCGCGACACAATGGCGGCTATTTATTCAGTATAATGTCAGGTTTTACAGGCCTGGTAACTTTTTCATTGGAATTTTTTGACATTCAGCCATTTAAGCCGTCACTTCAATTTGCCGTTGCAAAGTATAGAGCTCAGTGTATAAAAAAAATATATAGGAATTTTTGTGAAAAGTGAAGCGTTTCTGCCAAATTATGAAAATTGCCTTTCGCCTCAGTGATTGGATAATGGCTTTAATATGTCGGGGCTGAGCGATGTTCCCTGTGAAATGGGTGTGAAAACTCGAGATTTATAAGGTTTTAGTCTTTTTTTTTTTTTTTTTTTTTTTTGCTTTTCGCTTTTCGCTGCTCAGATTGTGAAAATTTAGCAAACACCCCCCCCCCAAAGGTTTATGTAGCAATTTGGTCAAGTGTCATTTATAGCCCTTCATATCCTCAGACCTCGATGAAGGGGAAGAGAGAAGAATGTAATTAATATACAATAATGTGCGGCCCAGATGGCAGCGAGCGTGAGAAGAACTGAAGGGAATAAAACATTCCCGGAAAAGAAAAATACATTTAAAATTTATTGTAAAAGTTTTTGGAAAGTTTTAAAGCAAAAAAAAAAAAAAAAACAAGTAATTCCATGTCCTATTGGAGTTCTGTGGATTGTCAGATGCTGGATTAAAAGAATTTTCTATCTTTTATCTTAATTAGGATGTCTGAACATGTCTGTGTTAATATCTTCATGCATTCCCCATGTAATA